>JBBPSC010000269.1:0-22546 GCA_038093395.1 Baorangia bicolor
TGTGGATGATGATTCTGCCAGTGGTGACTCAGACTCGGACGCAGGATGGGACGATGATATCTGATTGCATCTGTAGAATACTAGTATACATCCTACATTGTATTGACACTAGAGTACATGTCAACATCCCAAACCACCATCGGTCGTTCGGCCGAGGTGGTGATCGAGGGACTCCGTTGTAGAAAGGCAATTGGACTGCCTACCAAAATGTCGAGTGTGCTGAGTCTGAAAACCGTGCGCCGAACTGAGCACGAACGTCCGGACCTCCATAGGTAACCGCTCGAGCGCAGCTATTTTTCCCGACAATGATTATGCTGAGCAGGGAGTCCATTTGCGCCATGTACATTGCACAAAAGTAATAGTACATATGCTATTGTACAGTCAAACAAAGTCATAACTCGTTGTCCGCCAGCGATTGTGCTGAGTACGAATTCAAATATTCATTAGCCATCAGCCATAGGTAATTTTTGGGCGGGTGTCCGGCGTCCTACGAGCGTCGTTTCCCAAATCTAGTAGCGTGACTGAGCGCAGTTGTCCGGCTTTCCATAGTTTGATGCACAGGAGATTTACTCAAACTCAACATTACCGCGCCAACATTCAAACTTCAAGTTAGAAAAAACTGAAAAGTAAGTACTACAGGCCTGCTTTACACCCACTGCAGCTAACCAACCGGCACCAAAGCCCTCCTAATTCGACCATTAAGTGCAAACGGCTTGTCGCGCAGCTCGCGCTGGCATCAATGACTACGGATTACATCAGCCAGTGAGTCCGTCGAGCCACCCACCAATTCATCACGCCTCCGCATGTACCACCACGCACGCCCATGTCCCTGGTCAACGCGCTTAATGTAGGGAACGACCGCAGACGTTTAGACTCGGAGAAGAGCGCAAGCCAGCTCGAAAGTGGAGCGCGCTCGATCTCACAGGTGCGTCTGCCTCTGTTCTTTTTTTTCGTTGTATGATCTATATGCCACACGCCCACTCTTGCTTCCAACAGCGCCGCACACGTATCGCTCTCCCAGTTGAGCATTCCCAGTCCATTGCCCTCGCCCTCGCCCTCGCCCTCGCCCTCGCCCTCGCCCTCGCCCTCGCCCTCGCTCTCGTCCTCAGCTCCACCTCGCGTGCTCACGCCTAAGCAACCAACCTCGCCTTCAACCATCGCCCTTGTCTTCAGCAAGCTCGCCTCTCAGTGAGTGTCATTCCCGCGTTTTTGCGCACTTCACCCCACCGTTTTCAACAGCAGCAACAACAGCAACAACGACACGAGCAAGGTGTGTCGTCTCGTACCCAGACCCCGTTTCGACGACGACGACAATGACCGCCCTGCCCCTCGCCCTCAGCACGAGTACCATCCCCCCTCGCCGTCGCCCATTGCACCAGCACCAGCACCAGCACCAGCACCACCCCTCCTCACTCTCGTTGCCCTCAGCACTAGCATCATCCACCCTCGCCTCGTTGTCGTTGCCGCCCCCACCTCAGTCCCACCGTGCGCGGTCGCGCCCAGGCCACCATCCTCGCTTCACGTGCATACGAGCGCATGTACACACGCAGACAGCGCGTCTGCATGTGTATGCGCGCTCCCTCGCACGCATTCTGCGCAGCTGCCCTGCCCTCGCCCTCGCCATACCCCACCGCGTGCTCACGCCCAGACTACCACCCTCGCCTTCACCCGCTCGCCCTGTCCCCCCGCTTCTACGCGCATACGAGCGTGTGTGCCACACTGCAGGTGTAGTCTGACGCCATATGTAGTAAATAGGTGGGCACCTATTTACCTCAGTTAACATCCTTGATTTTCCGGTTCCTGAACTCTCGACGATGGAACAGAACTTGGCGTAGTACCGAACAGTGGCCCTATTCTTGTCGAACAGCTTCTCATTGTGTGTCAAATATTCGTAGAAGCCATCAACAGCTGTGCCACGGTACTTTGCCTCAAAGGATCCTGACAAGCCTTGCGGTAGATCTAGCAAAGGAGAAAAGTCAGTCCGTGGTACTGGATGGATGATGTCGATGAAATGAGAAGCACTAACCCCGACTGCGGGTGCGGGTGGTTCGTAGTAGTAAGTAGAACATATCGACTGTAGACAAATTGTCACGCCGAAGCTCGTCTCTACGCACGTACTTGCTCACTCCAACCCAAGTACTCTGACATTATGCAGAGGACTTGGAGAACAGGAAAATCACGATTATCCAACAACTTAGGGATCCTCAACGTATTCCTGATCCATCGTTTGACCCAATCAAATTTAGCTAGAGAAAGGATCTGCAGAGCTGCCATATTATGAGCAGTGGGTTTCCGTGATACCTGCGCAACACATACTATCCAACAGAAGAAAATGGATTGCGTCTGCAAACTATCCTGAAACTGTGGTTTGGCATAGAAAAGCAACATGCGACTCCAAGCTGCCCACATCTGTGCCGCTCCTATCGACATGTTGGCCCAGCGCAAGGGATTATTTGAAGAGCCATTTGGTGTTGGTTCACTTACATGGTCTATGCACAATTGAGACTCGTGGTGATCGGAAACATAAAATGGTACTAAGTGTTTGGTGGGGGTTGACTGTCTTGTTCAGTTTTGGGGGGTTTTGCTCTGCGCGAGGAACAATAAGTTTTCTGCATGACACAAATCGCGGGGAGGCATGGATCCACATACAGACTGGGTCACATAGACACATAGGTGTGGCATGCACCATCCACCATACTAAGACCACACGCACAAACACCAGTCGGTTCCGCAAGCTCTAACATTTGCAAGACCTATCGACTACCTTTTTCATTGCAGGGTTTAGCGTACCTCAACCCTGCGTTCTGCCCAATCTTCCTGTAATCGCGCTTCGACTAGCCTGTCCAAATCTTTTGCGGTACCTACGGCAACATTGAGTAGCCGTAATATCTCGTCTGGTGCCGTCGGCACGCCACCTGCTTTGTGCAAGACACATATCTCGCGTTGCGCGTTCAGTGCAATACTCATCGTTCCAGAACTCAGATTTTGTTCCAGCAACGAGGGATCTACGACAGGACGCGTCGTCGGATCTGGGAACTTGGGTGAGCATTTCTCGAACTAGGACGCCACAAATCGTTGTGGTAAACGCGCCGTATGTTCCTGTCCTGCACCTGTGGTGGACAGACCTGCGGTGAGTCTCTTCGCCACCTTCATAGTACGGGTCTGTTACTGATTTAGTGTTTTCTAGGTTGCTCTTCAACCTGTCGAACCACCGTGCATCACGTTCTACGATGGACGGCAAATTTTCGCCATATCAAATGTCAAGAAAATCAGGTCGTTCAATGCATTTACCGGGTCTCAGCTTGCTGAATCGCAGAATCTCAATGACGGCGATGCCTATTCTATTACTCTAGCTGTCAATGGAAAAATTCGTCGCTACCTTTGCAGGCTGGTTCATCTCGTTCCTGGACTCATCGACTCTCACTCAGATTGGCAGTGTCATTGAGGACAGCGATAGTAGGATACGGTCGATTGCCCTTTCCTCGGATAGTAGCTGTCTTGCAATTGGACAACATGAGGGAAAAACCGCCATTCGTAACCTCAGCAATAACCTCCCCAAGACGTATGGTCCTTTCGATGTAAGTATTTATGCATTCACAGTACTGGCATGTCGGATCAGCCCCATTCCTCCCATGTTGATACACTACTTTAGGCATCTTCTCGCGAGGAGCGACAACAAGACGAGCAGCCTTCGAAGTCGGGCGAACATGACAACAAACCACTTGACTCTAATCCAGTAGGAGTTCGCCATTCTGTGACCGGGAAGGGTCACACTGACGTCTTCATTGTGCACATACACCAGAAAGAGCCTGCTCAATCCAGTCGAGTCGAGTCGAGTCTGAGACACACGGCAAAGACAGCGATAGCGATCTCTTCAAGGTATCAGTTCGTTCTTCTGCCCCTTCGAAACGAGTCCTCACAATGGCATAGGTCGAGTTGCCATCAAGCACGCCTGGTCCCCTATTCAACTATCACGAGGTGGGTAATCATTACATTCTCCTCTCACTTTTGTATTGATGCTGCTGTAGCCACCGTCCCCGGCATGCTCTGCCCATCATCCTCATGAGGATGGGGTACTGCCGGTTGGCTCATCCTATCCCATATTCCAGTTGTTAGATGTCCTACCAGTGACTTCCCCTCCAGGGGTGCAACCAGGGGAATACGTTGGCATTGTTGACTCGTCTCACGACCTTCCGACGTTTAAAAAGTGGCTACACACGCGGATCAGGAATAGTAACAAGGACCCGGCTTTGCATAATCAATCTCCTCCCCAGTCACTCGCCAGAGTGGATGCTATGCATGAGGGACCTTCAACGATGGCTGAAGGCAAACGTAAGCGAGTGAGTGCTCTTTCTTGATAGACGATCCAATGTGGTGTATCTAACATATTATTCTAGCAAGCGGTCGCAAAAGCCTTTCAAATGCCACGGGTTTGTTGTTCCTCTAGTTTGAACGCAGGGACTCATCAGACGTTACAGCGCAAATCACCTGCCAAGGCTGCTGTTCCCAACCATCCGAACAAGGACACCCCTCGCAGCGGACAAGGTGCTGCAGATCCAAAGGAAGCGAGTCCTGTGGGTCTCTTTCTAGTGATGGCAGACCACGTCGTGATAGCTCATGTCCTATCAGGCACAATAAGTGAACGATGCACCCCAGCCATCAGCCGGGCGGGTGCGTGTAATGGTGCGTGTATTTTCCTTCAACTTACATTTATTCAACTCACAGTGGATCACCATCAGCGAGAATCAGGCGATGCTATCATCTCGATCAGGTTACCCGCACAGATGTTGTGTTTTCATTCAGGTACAGAAGATGGGACAGATTGGTGCAGGTATTCGATATGGCAAGAGATGTAGATGCTTTGTGGATGTCCATCGACCATGCAGTTCTTTGAGTTCGTGTCACCCACAAGTCCTGATAAGCCTGTCCGTGATTGAGCTCGTTAAGATATGGAGTGTGCCCCTAGTTTAACGGTCACTGAGGAAATCTATGTATGCACATGCACAGGTTAGGAGTGAGGACAGTGTCTGATTGCTGCAAACCCAACTAAAATGAGGTGTGGTATTCTTCCCGCTTTGGTGTTCAATTTCTTGTTCATCACGGCACTACTTGGTGTGGGTACTCAAGACCTGAGGTGGTCTGGCCCTTGTGAACATGAACTCGCAATTTATGCTCAAGTCTACTAATTGCGTGAACACCCGCATCAATGAGCTCCTCCTCACATTGTTCCTCTGTACCGATGAGAGAACAGCTCTTTCAGGCGACCCGGTGAACTACTTGGTCAACTAAGCCAGAGCGTATGCAACCATTCATAGAGACACTTCCCAAGACACGCTACACGTCCCTCAAAGCGCTCCACCCTTTCGTTCACGCTCGCAGGTGGGCGAGGCGAGCGTCGTCGCAACGCTGCGAGATACCTCGCCTCGCTTTGTTGGCAGCGTCCAGGCATCAATTGTCCCCAAACACGTCACCGAGTCAATAGGTGATCTCCGTGCAGTGAGATTAGGTTGATATTCTTCCTACTAGAAGTATCGATAATCCGAGCACTAGAATTAGCAGCGTCAACTAGTCTTGGGTTTTGATGGCTGTGATCGCATATGCTCTGTGGTAAGCCACCTGGCTGCGCTGAAAGTAAACACCAAAAGCGTGCCAATCATGTAACCTCCAAGGCTCCCAAAGAGCGGCATTGATGACCAAGCCTAGATGGAAGAATAAGTTGTGTAATCGCACCTGCCAAGGGTGGTCCCAGTCGAGTGCAACGAGGATAGCACCAAGCTAGCCACCAGTGAATGTCCCAACTGCGGGGTAGATCATCGCACATTCGATCGCATTTCTCGGCCTATAAAGGGGTTTACTCGAGGAACATCCCGCTGCGTTTCTTCACTTACGATGGTTCGGAGAAGAGTCGTGTCCATATCAATCTGTTGATCGTCGATGGAGTATCTGAAGTCAAGAAAGGCAATCTGAGTACGAATGCAAATGTGAAAGCGGTCAAGGTGGCGATCACAAAAGCGAGGAGGACTGTTTGCAAGATATGACTCCACGATGGCTCGATGACAACAGCCCAACTCGAAAACTTACTAGGACGAACAAACTCACGTTGTGAGTGGGGCGCCAAACATGGCGATGACGACATATGTTGCCAAGACGGTACACAAGGTGAACGCAACCGGGTCCCTCAATCTCTGAACATAACAGTCGGATGAGTGAACATGGTCGACGATAACTTGTATGTGCGCACCGTGAAATGTAGGCTGTCGAACTGAAGACGGTCAAGTTCGATTTCAACCTCGGTCCCCTTAACTGTCTGCTCATAACACCACTTCCGGACCCAGCTCGCCCAGACAGGCAATCAGACTGCCCTCGGCGAAGACGTAGGGTTCTGCCAATGAAAGACCAACTCACTCTGCAAAGGAGACACGAGAGACGAACTCTCGTGAGGATGTGCAGGGACTCGAAATCATTGCAAGCATCTGGACGAGGCACGAATCCCCGTCATTTTGGCCACAGAAGATATTGAAGATCCTCGACTTGAACGGGAGATCTGACGAGTCAGCGGAAACCTTGTTGTCGCAAAGTCTATTTGCCAATTGCCAAGAATGGCAAGACACGTGTAGGACTACAAGTCGACCTAGGGGACTCGGGCTGGCTTCGTGCTGGTCCAAATCTTGCAGAGGACTTCGTATGTTTTCATTTCTTGCCGCACTTGGGACACAGGATTGCGCCACTGGCCCAGGCATGAACACGAACTCGGACATTTCAAGGCCCTAGTTAGGTAGGGCCCGCGGTGCCAGTGGCGGCGGATCGCGGCGGCCTTGTCGGTGGATTAGAAGCGCAATATGAAATCATGCGATCTGGGGGTATGAGTACGTAGCGGTTGCAGGATGGGAGGGGGATCTTGGCCGGTTTGCAAGGCAGGTCGCATACTTCGCGCCGTCTACTCTTTTTTCAAACACACCTCTATACCACAATTTCGAATTCATGCCCGCGAACAATGCTGGGCCGCTGGCGTGTGGTACGGGCTTTGCGTTAACAAGGAAAGGAACAGAAGGGGAGGGACAGAGACAGCAAGGTTAGGATTTCAACATATGCGACAAGTGATGACACTAACCGCCTTCAGGCCCCCACAACGACAGCGGTCAAAGATTAAGTCTGCCCGGCTCGGTAGCCTCAGCCTTGAAGGTGGCTTCGGTTGCGACTGTGGATGCCAGTGCAAGAACATCCACGAGTGCAGGTGGGCATTGCAGACTTTCATCTGGCATTAACAATTGTTGAATCATGCACGGCATAGGCGGAACGCCAGTTGACTCAAGGCAGCGCGTGGCCCTTGTTCCGGGCGCCAACTATCTCTACACGAATGATGTACTCGACAGCTTGGGATTATGGATTCATACCGCGTTGAAAGTATTTGTGTGTCGGGAGTGCGAGTGCGCACTGACATTTTCCATTGTAAAAGGACACCTGACGGGCCAACGGCATCACATTAAGCTCAAGCTAGAGCAGGAAGACGAGCTTGAACGTGCCTTTGATGCAGGAGGCGTGTTTGAATCTCCAGATCAAGTCAACCTGCCCAGTCCTGGCGGACCGCCAGTTCAGGCGATCAGCCCCCCTGTCGATGGACATGCCTGCGCAGAGAAGGGCTGCAATTACTGCGTGCGGGACTGGCAGAGGATGCTACGGCACTCCAGGGACCAGCACGGGCGAGGCATCGCAAACGAGGTCCTGCGTCGTTCCGCAATGATGCAGGTGCTGTTTCTCAGCGCCCATAGGGTCTACTTTGAGGTGGATGTCGACGCAACGGCGGCGGCCGCTGTCGATCTCCGCAACTACCTTCGCACCAATTTCATCGCGGCATCGGACTTGGAACAAGTGATAACAGAGGATGCGGACCGGGATCGGCTGCCGCTTCTGAAGCTTACCCTGTGGGATAAATTCATGCCGGAGATCAGGGAACATCGGGGCGAGAGACGGGCAGCACAGGCACTCAAAGCAGGGCATTCGGCGGAAGAGGCGGACGGTGCATTTGCGCGGCTGCAGCAAGTAGTGACACAACATCACACTATCATCAGGCAAGCATTAGACAAGTGTGGGCAGGCATTCACAGTCCAAAAAGTGCTCAAGAACGGCCCTGGATTCAGTGCACAGGAGTAAGTTCCGAAAGTCCCATACTACCGTCACCGTCCTTACATTGGCCTTTCTTAGCCAGAGTTACTTTGTGATGGTGCCGCCAGAGAACACCGCCTACCCAGGGACGTTTGTTCAGATGTTGAGGGCAATGATACGGGTGGAAATGGGCTATGAAAGTGGGTTGAAATTCCGCTATACTGAGCAGCAGCGGTCACGTCTGGAGGGCCTCATTTGCGCAGTGCAAAGACGCGATGATGACTGGATAGCGGGGGCAGTGACCGCCTACCAGAACTTCTGCTGGTCTCTTGTTCACAACCTGGAGGAGAAGTCCCAGGATCGATGGGAGAACCCCATTGAATGCTTCATTTGGTTATTTGCATTGCGATCAGACGGGTCTTTCATCGAGCCAGCGAGCCTCACGCCCCTTCTGGCCAAGCTGAAGTATTTCTGCCGGTTGACGACGCTTTACAAAGCGATTATGTTCCCTGACGGGCACCCCCCCGACATGGACGTGATCGAGTGAGTCGTTGTTCATCTTTCCTGCCTTTCCTCTAATGGGTTTCTTCTTTGGTTCGTCCATTCCAGTAGAATGGGCTACTGCTTTAATGTTGCATTGAAGTTGGGGAGGCCAACGACATTTAATATGCTTTGGGAAATGCAGCAGGCGGCTTCCGCCCTGTCGTACAGGCAGGTACAAGATCCAAACGTGTTCGTCGATCCTAAGTATGAGTGGCTATCGATCAGGGGTAAAACTATGCAGCTGGAGGCGCTTCGAGCGGGAATGAGCCGTCAAATGGCCCTTATAAAGGAAGAATTCTTGGAACTCACGGGCGAGACAAAATGGCCGAACCTACAGGATATCGAGGTTGTGGATGACCTGGGGAACCACCAGAGGGGTTATTCGTTCTTGGAGGAATCGCCGTTCAAAGGGAGGAGGGCGGAAATTTTCTTCCGCATGGTGGAGAGATGGAGGCTGATGTCTTACACGCAGGAGTCGGACGAGTGGCGTTGGGACCGGCGGGCAGTCGAACAGTTCCTCTGCAAGGCTGATAGTCTCTGGTGCCGTGTCGTGCATGCCCTATACGTCGGGACTCAGCTATCAACGAGAGCCACACAGTTCCTGCAACACCAATTACGCAATGCGGACAGACCTCGAAACCTCGTGTTCCAAGGAAAGGAGGCTCTGTTCATTGGGAGGTACAGCAAGACCACAAACATGAAAGGCGCAGACGCGTGCACTCCTGCATTCTTGCCCACCCCGTTGAAGGACATCATGCTGGTGTTGCTTGGGGGTGGTTTCCGGGAGGCTCAGGTGCTGCTTGCCAGGGTGGTATATGGAGAGGACGCTGTGCGGCTGTATCGAACGTGAGCAGCATGCTCATTCCCTTCGCAGGTTGGGTGACTCATGACTGTACATGCCAGGTACCTATGCGTCCAAGAAGGGAAGAGGACAACCCAGGATCAATTTTACAGTGCGCTACCGAAGTGGAACCTGGAGATGTTTGGCTGTAACTGGGGTGCGAGCGACTTTCGCCAAGGGATGATAACCCTCGGTCGGGAGTTCATCTCTCCGAACGAAACCTTTCCCTGCGCGGACGACTTACTCTCCGAGGCAGCAGATCACTCAACGCAGGTGGACATCACACACTATGCCGTCATCCACGGAGCGCTCCCTCGACTGTCGAATAATGCATTGGCACAGCACCGATGGTTAGGGGAGGAGTGGTCGAGTGTATTAGGGATGGGACCCCATCCCATTCCGGAGCCAGTTAGGAACCTACGCATAAGATCGCGCGCTGGAAATTTGATCAATCCAGACCAACTTGCCACCCGGGTGTGCACTATAGTGAAGGAGTCCATCGCAGAGGACTTGGAAGAGATAGGTCTCACTAAAGATGTGGTGAAGCTGCTAATTGCTGCAGCTTCTTCGCTTTCGGACCCGAAGTTATCTCAAAGGCCCATGAGTAGAGAGCCAGGCTCGGCCGAGGAGGCTCCTGTTCGTACAACCACTTTGACAACCGCTGTCCAGAAACCAGCGAAAGTCTCAGATACTCAAGGATTTCTCGTTGTCCCTGTTAGTAACGCCAGGGAAAAGAGTTCAAGTTCAATTGGCAGGCAAGCACCGATTGGTCAACGTGAAGAGCTACCTCCGTCACTTTTAGCCAGCCAGTTGACATCCTCGACCTCGCTGACAGGACCAAATTCCATTCATCCCCTATTTCCGCCCCCAATGCACCCGCAGATGGATGTAAATGCAATCTCATTCAAGGCGCCTTTGTTGGATGATCCAGTCGATTCATCCGCATGGCCCGATATCCCCAATGGATCAGCAATGCGACCCGCCATTCTTACGCACACACATTCGTTTGACCAGCCGGCTGCTCCGCCTTCCATCCAGACATCCCTAGACCTTCCTGGTCTACACGAAGGGGTGACCAATTTTTCGCCTCCAGCTCTGGTCACGACGGTGTCTCAGAGTAACCGCCGCCGACAGCACCGAGAGGAGCAGAAATTTGAACCAAGACCATCGAAGAGGCTTCGACTCTCGCTAGCATGTCCAGATACTGATTGTCATTATGAAGAAGAAGGAAAAGGAAACCTAGAAGGAGCAAGAGTGGCAGAGGAGGGGGGGATCGGTTACCTCTCCGACTCTCAGTTCATCGTGCCAGACTCGGGCTGGAAATTAAACTCGCAACTCCATGCGACCTTCACTTTGGACGACGGTGGAACAGTACTGACTCGGAACATATCGCAGAGTTGGTTGTGCAATCCTGCACAGTCAACAGGTTCGCGTTGCGCAAACCTTCGTGGAGTGATTCAGAGGATCACAGGGAATCCTGGCGGTCTGGAAAAGAGCACAGCACAAATGGCAGCTATGCTGTTGGTGGGAGATCAAACATTTGGGCAGGACATGATGGTGATACTGCCGACCGGTGGAGGCAAGAGCATGTTGTGGCTAGCACCTGCGCTCGCCGATCTAGAACTGAAGTTCATAGTGGTATGCCCATTCGCGGTGCTTCTGGATGAGCAGGCAGACAGAGCACGGAAGGCGGGACTGAAGGTCGTGAACTTCTCGAACACGGAGAGGGATTTTCTGCCGCAGGACATGCAGATCTTGTTTGTCCAGGTGGAGCACGTCAATACTGTGGCTCTTAATAAGTGAGTTCCATCCCTCATGTAGGCAATGCTGCGTGCCTGACCTTGGTCCTCAACGGAAGTTTGTTGGGCAGCCTCAATGCGCCTAAGTTCAACGCAGTATTCGTGGACGAACATCATGACCAGTTGACGTGTCCGCCGGAGAGGATTTCTAGATGGCGGAAGATGGCACGTTGGATGAAAGGAATGGAGATGAAGATAGTACTTCTCTCTGCCACGGTGCCACCCAAGCTAGAGTCCCGCCTGCTGAAGAATTTCGGCATGCACTTGGGTGGAACGGCATTCATTCGATGCGCCACAAATCGCCCAGAGATTGGCCTACACACCATTCGTCTGGGGTCCCTTACTCCCAAATATGAACTGGTGAGGCTGGTACAGGAGCTGGTGACACGGCTAAAGGACGAGGAGAGAATTTTAGTGTTCTTTGCATCCGTGGCAGAGCTGCAAGTGTTCGTCAACGGGTTCCCTTGCCCAGTTTTTCACACCTCACTGCCTCTTACCGGAATAGCAACAAAGGAGAGCAATTTGCGTAGATGGGATGGCGGAGAATGCAAGGTGATGGCCTGCACCTCTGCGTTTGGATCGGGCGTTGACAGGGCGCATATTCGATTTGTGGTCATCTACGAGCCGGCATATGGGTTGATGTCCACACTTCAGATGGCTGGGCGTGCCGGAAGAGACGGAAAGGAGTCCCACGTATTCTTCGTGACGTCACAACAGACAGGGCCGTCGCCTAGGTCCACTCAAAACACTGCTATGGTGCATGAACTTGGCGAGGTGGTCCACAAGGCACAGTGCAAAGTTTATCAGACTATGGTGCACATGGACGGAGATCAGCTGGCAAAGACGTGCGACAAAATCAAGGATCAGGTGCGGTGCGACATCTGCGCGCCAGAGGATGAGATGCATCAGTTTGCTGTGAGGG
Source organism: Baorangia bicolor (assembly GCA_038093395.1). Classification (NCBI taxonomy): domain Eukaryota; kingdom Fungi; phylum Basidiomycota; class Agaricomycetes; order Boletales; family Boletaceae; genus Baorangia; species Baorangia bicolor. The sequence continues at coordinate 12,209 of JBBPSC010000269.1, forward strand.
CTGTGAAGGGGAAGGGGGAGCAGACATTTTTCAAGGATAGGCTACAAGCCGGAGGCCGTGGAGGTGACGTAGGGTTGCTCAGAGGTGACACAATAGGTCGGCGAACGAATGCCGTCTCCCCAACGGGTAGTACGGGTTGACACTGACCCATGCTACCACTGGAGCGGTGTGGTAGACTCAACCCGTAGATCAGTCTGCTCTCTATTTTTTTGAATATTTATCTTTGTCCCTCTGGGTATTGTAGGCCGTCTGGAGAGAAGGTAATGATGACCCGTATGCTGGATAAGGTTCTGAGGCGGAGCGACGCGATCGACAAGGAATCGCTTTGCATCCTCGCTGGACAACGCGTGCGTCATGTCCACACCGCACTTGAACTCTACATGCTAACAAACGCGACCCGCTAGGTTTGGCACCTCCGTCTTACAATCCACTGTCTCGCCGATGCAGGAAATATGCTCGACTGTGCTTGTCTCGCAGGCATAGTCGCCTTCAAACACTTTCGTCGATCAGAAGTCGAGGTCAACGGAGATGACACCACCGTGGTTCGTATATCACTCCTCGTTCCAGGGAATAGGTCTCACATGTTATCGTAGCACGCATCAGAAGAGCGTGCCCCAGTACCGCTCGCTATTCACCACACCGTTCTGTGTCACGTTTGCATTCTTCCCACTGAGTCACTTGGCAACACTTTTTCGAGGCTCCCACGGTCTTACAGACCCATTTCCCTCTACAAGGAAAATGGGTCTCTGAGACCGGACTACCCACTCGGCTCTCCCCAGGTGTGAGATCCAATTCAAGGCAGTCCTACTGATGTCTCAAAAGACCTCCCGTGCACCTCTCACCAACCCATAGAATGTGACCAGAGACCTCTCTTACAACTGGCCCAGCGCCAACGCTGACTTTGTACGATTCGTACAAAAGATTGGCGATCTCATCAATGACTACTTTACCCCGTCATGGCAGGTCGGTCTGTGGCTGAACAGAGCGTGCGAGAGGCACTTTCTTGCGCAGAAGCCATATGGGCACGCGTCGTCGAGCTCGAAGCAGAGTTCTGGCCCAACGACGAGGACACGTTACGTGTGGAATACTTGAAGATCCCGCAACTGTGATCTCACAAACATGAAATGACACTGACGAGTGGCATGCGAAGGAACGCAACTAGTATGTACAGTCCCTCATGCTCTACTAGTCCGCCACTCCGGAATCTCAAAGTTGAACTCCCTAGATGGAACGCACCTTGTAGAAGGGCGAGTATGTGTACGCTGTGAACTTACGCCAGTGAGTGTGTTAAAACATACACTTTACTTTCCCAGTCCTGGACGTTTTTCCAGATCGTTCGACGAAACGCTCGTTCTCCACGCCAAGCACTTCGTCGTTTACAAGTTCCCTCGTGCTGTTTCCTGTCAACCACTCTTTCCTCCCCCAGAAGGGAGGGAGATCAGGATCCTTGCACCAGACTCACTCAATTGTCCCAGTACTTGCTGACCACGTCGTCGTTGTCGTCATGCTACCGGTTCGCTATGTGTTTCTCTTTGTTGCCCGTCACCTGGCTTGAATGGATAATCGTTCGCAGGTTTGCGTTGCTGTCCCAATCTGAATACCAGATATTCAGTCAACTTTGGTTGAGCTTCCTGCAAATGCCAAATGGATGTCGCTTTCCCGTGCGAACTTGCATGGGCGTGATGCCATCGACTGATTTCTTCCAAGGAAAGTTGTCAGAGGGCACACTATGTAGCGCGAAGAGAACACATACACGGTACATAAGTTATATAATAACATGTGATGATACTATGTGCTCAATGATATTGGCATGCATGATGACCTAAAAATGAGGAATATGGGCTGTCCAGGCGACAGTCTGGTAAGCAGAGCAAGGTAGCGCACGAAGGCTGGCAAGCATCAATGCTACCAGCAGCGTCCGGGATACGACACCTAACACGAATGCACAACCCGCGAATGGACCAAAGACCTTCCTCTCCCCGTCCCACCCCACACTTTCGAAGCTAAGTCTTAAGCCGAGCATTACGATGAAGAGTGGACCTCCTGCCAAAACAAGTGATGCAACACGCCATATAATCTTCTCCGTCTCTGTAACAAATTCAAAGTTCCATGCGGTCAGGTGTAATGCGCCAAGAATCAACCAAGTAGCACGAAGTGAAACACCCCAGATATTGTGGCCATCCACGTTTCTAATCATGGGCATTTGTTTGCCCCTTTTAGAATGAGCAGGCTTGTCCTGATCGTTGAGATCGTTGAGTTATCAATAGAAACAAATCCAGAGATACGAACATCTGTGCCCGCTAGGGGTCTTTGCTCCCCGTCAGTGCTCGATTGCATTTTCCGTATGCAGATGAAGCGGGCGAATAGCGTAGACAGATAGCTGGGTTCCGACTTCCACGCATTGCCATTGACCTGCATATTATGATGTGGTCATGTCAGTAAGGCTCCCACTAAGTATGTCGCGTGATGAAAACACTTACAAGTCCGTCTGTGGGGGTGGTTTTGCCTCCTGAGGCGAATAGAAAATATGGGGACATCCAGGATGGAGTGGCTTGTCCCACCAGAAGAAAAGAAGGAAAAGGGTGAGTGCAGTCATGCAAACCGTGTCGAGTTCAACCAGTGTTACCGCGAGACCACTCGAACCACGAACAGCAGCCTGTAGCGTGAACCAGAACAGTTGGAGGGCGAAGATCGCCTTTCCGAATGCATCTAATTTCCTTGTGTCCTTGATTTCCTTCACTGTAATTACCGGATTTCCTATTTCCCCCTTCTCGCGGGGGTCTGGGAATTTGAGGGGTCCGATCGCCGTCCTCGGGTCACCTTCGTCGTCACAATAAACGAAACCATCCCGGGCCATCTCCGCGAAGTGACTGTGCACCATTGACCATTCGTACGCATCAAATGAGTGTATCCGCTGTCGTTTGCCTCCTGGTCTGCACGTACATGCGATAAGGACTTGGCGTGGGTTCCCTGCCAGATGTTCGTTGTTCGCTATTTATACAGCACTTCTCAAGGGTGTGTGTATGCAGGCTTCGACTCCACTGATGTGATATCATGATAATTCGTGCATTCCAGAAGCACCAAATTTAATGGAAGCGCCTAATCTTGAGGGATGGAAGTACGATGGACTCGTAAAGCCAGTGCAGATCCGATCCATCCAACCCCCACTCCGCCTTTAACGGCGCCAACGCCTCCACAGCCCACACGCCCACCCTCGCCCACCGCCCATCCGTCCGTTGCACATACACCAAGACGTCCTCTGGGGTTGAGTCCACTCCTGTCCCTGCTCCGCCCCCTCTTGATCTTCCACTCACACTCACACCCGCACCACCAAATCATACAAACATGAAACGACGTTGATTAGTGGCTTACGAAGGAATCCGGCTGGTGTGTGCGTACCCCTGAATCTCAAAGTCGAGCACCCTACATAAAACGCACGTTGTAGAAGGGCGAGTATGTATACGCTGTGAATTACGCCAGCGAGTGCATGCCACATCATGTCCCTCGAACAAGTTTTTGACGTCTACACCCTGACCTGCTGCCGCGATCACTCTTCTAATCTCGTTGAAGCAGTGGTACTGCATCTTTCTATAAATTTCCACTACTCTCCCACACAGTTGCGGCCTTCCCGGGTCATCTATGTATGCCTCCGGTCGCCACCTCCATGTCGAGCGCAGCATGTCTCGGATGTCCGAGTCGCTGCTTCGCTGCTTCTCACATTAGGCCCCTCAAAAATCGGTGAACTCAAACACGCTCGGCCAATCTGGCAGTGGTATGTTCTTTGTCAGGACCCCCGATGGACGTGTGCGTTCCGGACCCCGGTACGACGCAGCGTCGACTGAGATGAGGGACTCTGAAAGTCCAAGGGGCCACATGAACCTCGTGTCTGGCATGACGGCGGGTGTCGGTGGGCAGATTTATTCAGCTGAGTCCGACGACCAAAGGTCGATCCGGTGGCTGGATTTACGTGCGTCATCTGTTGTCCAGCACCACACGTGCTCCGGGAGGGAGAAGTTATATGTATCTGTAAGCGAGCTTGCTCTCCACTGGCACACCGATTCACAGAATTCACATTCCTCTGATTATCTATCTTCGGCCTCGTGATCTGTCCTTGGCCACTTGGTCCCTGTCACAGACGCCCACTATCCAGACACCATTCCCCAAGGGTGTGTGTGCGAGATTTGAATGCACTGACATCCACAATCATTAGTAGGTACCTTTCATGACCAAAGGAGCTTATGCTCCATGCAAACCAAATTCAACCGAATAACCCCAAGAGTTGGATGCGAACCAGGATACAAATAGTACTACACGATTCTCCTCCACTCATGGGTTTCCGATCACGGAACTAGAAAAGGGGGTACGTGGAATAATTGCCTACATACTTGAGTATGTTGCATTCATAGGGTGCAAGCATGGCACAGGTAAGTCTTGAAGGTACTTATACCTGGCATGGCCATGAAGAACGGTATCAGCGTCTAGCGAAAACGAATCTGTGTGCCCAACCATCCCACCGGGATGCTGACACCGATGCACAACTTTACATTTATTCTGCCGCGCCGGGTACTGGTTTACCGATACTCACTGGCACCAGCAGCGCCGTGCAGCAAGACTACCCGATATTCGTGCAAGGGGTAAAGTAAGCTGTTGAGTGCACAGATCTTTGTGAGCACCAGTTCCATCTTCTAGCCGCATCCGACTGGTCCCACATTGGTGGAGACATCAAGGCACTGGTTATGGAGATATTTCATCGAGAGCGGTCGTTGTCTGTGCATTAGGTAGCCTTGGATGAAATGGTCCTAATATCTGGACAATATTTAGGGTCAGACGTGCTCGATGTCGTTTGCGTGGCCGAGGAGTGTGAAACTATGGACTAAATTGTGCACGTATAGGGTATTTCAATGTGTGTGGTATATCCAGAGCTCTAATATAGCGCATTTCGTGCTCTCTGTGTCTATGAGAATGGAAAGATTAGCCTCGAAGAAGTCGCGACCCTTACAGATCTATGATTTAGTAGCGGGTGGAGGGATACCCTCGGCCAACAAGACTGGGCCCTTTTTCCTTGGCTCTGGTTCACCCATTGCTTTCTTTACGATGGAGTTGCTAAGCATTTTCGAGTACTTCGGTTGTACGAACATGGTGCTGGGACGATCCCATTGAGCACGTGCTGCCCAATGGTAGGGGATGAGTGTGCTTACTTGGCTTCGATGAGGAGGTTGCCTTTGAGGTATTTGACGCTTCCAGAGATGTTGACTTTACAGCCGTTTTTCTCTTCCAGATGGACCTTGATCACGATAAACTGGTTTTGGGTGAGTAAAGCTGGACCGTGACAGGGCGTCCCTACCTGGTCTGCAAATGTCGGAGCCCTGTAACTGATCGATAGCTTCGCAGTGACACCAATCTTGTCGGATAGATTATTGATCGCCTGCAGTCATTCGCCGTTCAGAAAAGAAAAGAAAGCCAATTACGAAGACCGCCTTTTCCGACATGCACCGTTCTCGCCAAGCTCTCGTCCAAAAGCGTCGCGAGCAACCCCCCATGAACGATCCCGTCGTGCCCACATAATCCCCTCCCCACGTGTACGAGTACCACCGAATTCCGGATTACCCGTTTTGACGTGTAGGGGTGGGGGAAGAGCGCGCCGGTGGTGTAGGCGCCGAGAGAGACGGTGCCGACGAGGAGGAACGTAGGGAGGATACCGGGCTGGGATGGTGGGGGGGTGGGGAATGTGCTGTGGAGAAGAGACGGGTGGCGCATCGGAGAAGGGCAGACGAGAGCATCTCTAGGGAGGGGTATTCAATCCGAGTCCGGGTCGGATTGACCGGGGTGGATTATGTAAGGACCATGCTCTCGGCCAGTTCCGAGCGGCGCTCGAAATGGATAAGTGAGTGATTTTGTCCATCGCCCTCAAGACCTCGACACTAGCCTCAAGAAAAAACACGATGGTGAGTCGACATAGGACATTCAAAACTGCGTCTCGGAATCCCCTGGCGCCGACGCATCCCCGAACATTCAACCACTACAAGATGGACGGCGAGTACGTGCTCTGGATGGTACTGGGGTGCCTCTGATCAAGTTTGATTACAGTCGGTTCAGCAACGCATGGCCATACGTGCCCACGAAAGCAGAGTCGCACGACGATGACGCTTTCGTTTGATTGCTGGACTCGCTCGATTCCGAGCAGAGTGCTCGAGCTCCGAGACACGGTGGCGATCGCTTCCGTCCGTCCTCGTGATGAACGTGCGACTGACTGTGTTCTCGTCTCAATGACCAGCCTCCCAAATCCAAACCCGGTTCAGGCAAGAACCTGCCCCCGCACCTGGCTCTGCCAACAAGGCTGCCAAGTCCACGAAAAACCCTCTCTTCGAGGCCAAGCCCCGTAACTTTGGTATCGGTATGTCGCTCATATTTGCTGTGATCGGACGGATCGTTGATCAGTGTTGCAGGTCAGGACATTCGTCCCAAGACCGACTTGACCCGCTTCGTCAAGTGGCCCGAATACATTCGTCTTCAACGTCAAAAAGTCATCCTTAGCCAGCGTCTCAAGGTGCCTCCTGCCATTGCGCAGTTCTCGCACACCTTGGACAGGAACACGGCCACCCAGTTGTTCGGACTTCTCAACAAGTATGTCCACATCTCGATTGAACCTGATGTGTTCTTATTGATCGTGTAGATACAGCCCCGAGTCCAAGGCCGAAAAGAAGGAACATCTTAAAACCATCGCCAAGGCCACTGCCGAGCCAAAGGAGGCAGTCAAGGACAAGGAGCCTCTCGTTGTTAAATATGGCCTCAACCACACTGTTGCCCTCATCAAAACCAAGAAGGCTTCTCTCGTCGTCATTGCACACGATGTCGACCCCATCGAACTCGTCGTCTTTGTCCCTGCTCTCTGTCGCAAGATGGGTATCCCTTATGTGATCGTCAAGGGCAAGGCTCGTCTCGGCACGGTCGTCCACAAAAAGACCGCTGCTACTTTGACCCTCCAGGACGTCGGGAGCGAGGACCAGCGCGAACTCGCCACCCTCATCAGTGCTGCCAAAGCCAACTTGTGAGTACACCAGCACTTGTAGTTTGTATAAACCTGACACATCCCTTTTTCCGCAGCTCTGACAAATACGAAGACCAGCGTCGTCAGTGGGGTGGTGGTATTTGTGGATACAAGTCTACCCAGATGTTCCGCAAACGTGCCAAGGCCGCTGGCCAGAACCCCAACGCGGCCGCTCTCGGCAAGCTCTAAAATGGCCTAGGTGTGCACTACGCCTTTCACTTGCCGGCCTGGGGTCTGGCTGTTGTCGTTGTCCGTCGTCGTATCCCGTGGTCCTCATGTGTTAGGAAGTATGCTATGCATTACGTCATACTGTTTTTTCCTGGTTACGCCACGGTGAATGTGCATGGCAGATGTGCATGGTCGTTTGTTGCGTTTGTAAGAATCCGATTCGACTACAAGTGCGGCATCTTCATGAATACCTTGAAAAGACAAACCTTCTTTTTTGCAATGTTACCCTGAAGAGATGAGCTAGCGACACCAGTCAACAGATCCAAAGTGTCGATAGCCTAGCAACATTCACGAGCAGACTCATCAGGGATTAGAGATCCTACGTATCGCGAGCTACTAAAGCGCTTTCTGAACACAAATGGGTTCACCTCATGTTGATCCAAGGTTGCTTGAATTTTCTACCGACCCGCCGAGTTCATGTTAGTGGCACAACACCCTGGCAGTTCTGCATACCTGTCTGAATCCTCATCGCGTGCGTCATACGATCGTGGGTGATGCAGAGAGAGCACCAGATGTCTGCGATGCGCTACGATCGAGTGGTGGTGTGGGCCAGTCCAAGTCATACGAACCACGATCACGTCTCCCATGTTCTCGTAGTATCCATATTCTACGAGAATATGGTAGACCTGTTTGGTCATCTGTGGTCATGCCTGCGTATCATGGAGCACGACCTCAAGGAGGGTGATCCTCACGGTGCCTTGCTTCGCTGCAAACCCTGGCTCACCGTTTCTGCCACCCAGGCCCTCATGTTCATACAGGCAGACAACCCTGCTATCGGGTTGATTTGCTTCATTGCAGCTGGGATGGCGGAGGTGTCTGCTTGCGAGATCACCGCCCAAGTTGGTCAGAGGGTCGTCACTGGACAGGAGTTGGGAATGTTTCGCCATGGTGGATCTATCGATGTCCTCATCTTTGGTCGTCAGGCCAAGATCACTTTTGAAACCATAGAGGGCGAACCCATCAAATGAAACCACCATTATCCCATCGATGATTTATTGCACGATATGATTGGGGTTCAGGTGTTGAAAATGTCCTGTACGATTGGTATCTGCGGTGGGTGTACGTGTCTGAATCAATAAGCCGAACCTTTGTCCATTCAAATGTGTCCTTGTGTGCCGTATGACGCGCAGTCAGCCCGGGGCCATAGGCCAAGAGCCCCATCCTCTCTCCAGTGTCTTCAGCAGCAACTTGGATCAGGCCCGATTCCAATGATAGGCTCGTCACGCCGCCCCGTCTTGCCTCAGTTTTCACGTCGTTTGTTCCATTTTGACCGGACTTGTGACAACGCGTCTCGCGAGGGAACTAACAGATCGGTGGCCCCACCAACGCGGAAGGTTTCTTAACGAACACAGCTCGAATCGCGAGTATCGTGAGATGTCCGATGTATCGTTTCGTGCCTACTCCGGCCGGGAAGCGAGCTCAAACGTCTGAGCGACGAGATCTGCCTCGATCTAAGTATTCTGCGGGGGTGGTCGGCTTCGAGTCAGGTAAGTTTTCTGCAACGAGAGTTTTCGTGTTCGTGGCGACCAGGTGCCAGTGATGGGTGGTGGCTGCCCGAAACGGAAGGCACAGGAGAGGGGCGTATAGCGTGAGAGATGCCCCGCCCGAGCGTGTACACGAGACTAAACTCTGCTTGTTGTAGAAACACGCTTCAGCGCTACAGGGAACGGAACAATCAACAATGTCATTCGGAATGATAACAAGGTACTGCAAACTCCCTCGGTTAAAATAACAGAGCGCTATAAAAAGTCGCTCAAGCCTTGCAATTGATAGTATTTCGTGCCGACCTTAATCCTGCCATGATTCACCTGCTGTGCGTCTTTCAAGTTCTCTATCTTGCCCACCTTGTCCAAGGAACCACCAACACAATGAGCTCCAGCTGCCCACAGCCCGATGCGACGTCTCGCAGTGTCTGGAGTATATTGGGGAGCCGCGCGCTGACCTTGTTGATTTGCGTACGGCACGCAATCCATCCCAACGTTCCGAGCCTTGCACCAGAGTGGCACGAGATGTTGGAGCGGGTGTTAGTCATCCTATTGTCCTTTTTCGTCCCGGAATAGATGGTTTCGATAGTATGTTCTTTCTGACAGTGGATACGCCTATAACTTGATGCATCATAGAAAAGAAGTACGAATGGTTGATGGCACACAGCCACTTTGTGGTGGTGTACGAGTCCTAAGGGGGCGAGTTCTTACCTGGCCGCGACAGCGTGCCTGGATTCCAAGATAACAAATTCGTGGGAAAGTGTACAAACAAATTATGTAGTACGAGCGGTTAGATTTACAGAACACTAAAGGTAGTGAGGACACTAGACTCTTGCCGTGCAACGCCTTCAGTAGGTGAAGCTTTGAAGCTTGTGTGGATGGCGCGGACGCCTCCACCCTCGTCGTCATCTCGCTTGATCCACGCTGCACCCACCCCCTCCCTCGTGTGCACACGAGCATCCAGCGCACGGACGTACGCAGTCCTTGTAGTCTGCGTGCGTACGTGCGCTCGATTGCGCTCGCTCACCCCTCCATCCTCTCCGTCTCGTGCGCGCGCCCTCACTCTCCTTGTCGTTGCTCTCGCCCACCTTTGCTTTCTGCGTCCCCTTGCCCACCTTCGCGAGTCTTGGCTTCAAGATTCGGATATCGTTTACCCCTCCTCTCACTCAGCCGTTGGACAAGTCGAACGCTTGCAGGCAATGCCATTTTAACGAGTGTGTGAGATAACATAATATTTTGTCGTGCGCTGACGCAGTCGAGGTAGTTGTCGCCTCCGGTTTATCCAAGCCTCGAAGCTGTGGTACCAGAGCAGTTGTATCCGAACTGAGGTTAGCGCCGCATTTCTACGCATGTTCCGTCTCTCTTCGGGAAGACTGGGACGCGTTTGTCGAACAGGTAGGTGCCATGGTACTCCTCGGGCTTGGAACGACGGACGAGGAGGAAGAGCTCATGCATACAGAATGCCTGATCGGCTTTGCCTAACTCGGTCTCTCCTCCAATCGTGACGAACGCACCCAATTCGACAAGCTGATCTGTGGCGGCATCCCCCTCGTTTACCGGTCCAAGCTCTGGCTCGAA
>JBBPSC010000270.1:0-22539 GCA_038093395.1 Baorangia bicolor
CCCACACATGCGGACAAAGCATTGCAATCGTAGATACAGCGTATACATGGACAAATACCTGTTGTAGTATATAAAGCTGAATGCATCGGCCAGAGAACTCCAGTTTAGTTCTCTTGGTCTTTTCCCCTCAAAGATCAGAGTAGGCTCCCTTAGCTACACTTCTCTTGTTTAGGCTTTCTAGTGCAACCTAGGTCTCAAGGACTTTTTGGGTTGTTTCAATGTGCATGATTAGTGTGCATGTTGTGCCCTTGCCCTTGCCTGTTTGCTGGGTCCATTCTGAAAGCCACAGGCAATGATGCAATCTGTTGTGTTACGTAATTGTTTAGTTTAGTTTAGTTTAAATTTTTACCTGTTGATAAGTCAGGCAAAACTTAGGCTGAGTAGTTTTGGTTTCAATTTGGCAACTTATGGCCAGGAAGCAGAAGCCTGCTGATTTGGAAGTTGATGGTGTTCACCTTGATCCTCAACCCAATGGCAACCTTGACCATCACCAACCAGGAAATTCATGACCCAAATAGACTGGTGCTAGGAGGGGGGGGTCTCTACACCTATGGACACTGTTGAGAAGGAGAAACAGCAAATCCAGGAGCTCCTCCAAAAGGAGAATTATATGCCACAGGACATTTTTAATGGAAATGTGACATCTTTCTTCTATGTGTGAGTTTTTATTTTTATTTTTTAGACATTAACTAGTGAGTTCAACAAAACTTGTTTTTGCAGCATGCCTCCAGATTGTGGACTCAGTGACAAGCAAAACTTGGGCATCAAAGGGAAGAAAGATTGGCTCACATATCTCCTCATAATAAATGCAGATGGCTCGAAAAAAACTCCCCCACTTATTCTTGGTGAGTTTCAGAAGCCCTGCCTATTCAAGAACTGGACAGGTGCCCAGCTTGGTTCTAACTACCACCACAATGCTAAGGCATGAATGACATCTGCAATCTATCAGGAGTGGCTGTCAGACTAGGATAAGCAGCTCAAGGATGAGGGATGGAAAATATTACTTCTGCAGGATAATTTCTTGGAACACATCGTTCCAGAGACCCTCACCAACATTCATGTTGTCAACTTTGAGCCAAATCTTACTGTGCATGTCCAGCCAAACACCCAGGGGATAATTCATTGCTTCAAGGCAAAATATCATGCACAAACCATCCAGCGAGCCATCTATCTTTATGAAGCTGGTGTTACTCCATCTCAAATCTACAAGATAGATTAGCTTGAGGCATTGTGGCTTACTAAGAAGACATGGGAGGATGTCAACATGACGACAATCTGCAACTGCTGGCGCAAAGCTGGGATCCTTTCCAACTTCAACTCGTCACCTTTCACACTTCCGTCTGTGCCTATCTCAATGCTGCTCCATGTGGACGACTCAGACTTGCAAGATGACAGTCCAGATCCCATTGCAGCAGCAGAGAAAGAAGTGTCTGAGGCCTTGGACAACCTAGAGGCAACTGGAGCACTTCAACTGAAACAACCCAAAAAGCGTAAAGCTCAAAGGTTGCACTAAAACACTTAGACTTGGAAAGATGGAAAGGAAGAAGAGGAGACTACTCTGATCTTTAAGGGGGAAAGACCAAGAGAACTAGACTGGAGTTCTCTGGCCGTTTATTGAGAGTTTTATATACTACTACAGGGTTTGCATGTGTTTACGATGTATTTATGATATAGGGGAAGCATGTGCATAATGCATGGTGTGGAAACATAGCCATGGAATGGAAGAGAAGCGTGACATGAGGACCACACGAGGATGTGGCAGAATGGAACATAGGAAGCATGGCATGCATACTACGCATGTAGAATGGAAGAGAATAATAGCCTGCACGGTGATGAGTGAAGATATGAAACCGTGCTAGGTGTAAGTGTTACGGGTCTACATTTTTCACCCTTCACATGTTCACTTTTTCTCATCTTATCTTATCTTATCACATCACGTGATCCTTCAGGATCTAATCATCTATCTTATCGTGAAAGCTCTACTGACACTTTCATGGACTTAGTCGTTTCGTGCAATTGCTGCTTAGTCAGCATGGACACTCAACTCTTTCACACGGATCTAAGATCCACTTACACTGTCACGGAGTTCACATTTTCACTTCATCTCCATGCCAGCTATTATTACATCATGCTTCTCTTCTCTTCCATTCTGCCACACAGCATGTTGGCCTCATGCTATGCTTCTATGCTTCCATTACATTCCCATACATGTGGACAATGCATTGCAATCGTAGATTAGACGTACACAGGTGTACACATCCCAGTAGTAGTACTCCTTTCTTCCTTTCAAGTCTTAGCCTTTCTAGTGCAACCTTTGAGCTTCAAGCTTTGAGGGTTGTTTCAGTAAGTGGATCTTAGATCCGTTAGAAGTAGCGTCCATTGCGCGAAAAGTTCTAAGTCCAGAAGATTAGATAAAGTGTTCACGATAGTTAGACGATTAGATCTGATAAGATCACGTGACGCGATAAGATAAGATAAAAAGATAAGATAAGGGAGAAAAATGTTAGACCTGTAACATCAACACTCAAACTGAATGGCCATTAAGGAGCTTCTTAACCCAGTTGAAGAGACTCACCACATATTCCAGGCAACAAATCAAGACATCTATGATGCAGTAATGGATGGAAAAGTGGTGTGGGAAAGGATGGTGGCTGGAGGTAGCAACAGATCAGATGATGTGGATGATGAACCTATTAAGCCAACACGTACCTGCAAGGAGGCACTTCAGGCTATGCTAATAGTGGAAGAATATATCAGTGAGCTTGATGGTCCATATGCACACAAGTTGCAGTCACTGCTGGGCTCACTTGCAAAGCAGACAAGGTTTATGGACTTGAATATGATATACTTGAAGAACAAGAAAATTACAAGCTATTTTGAATGTACATAGTCTATTTTCGACAGTAATATAGTTATATAGGTAGATACTATCATTTTTAATGACATTTATCTGTCAATGTTTGTCTTTGCTCAAAACCCATACCTGTCATAACCCATACTCCAAGGCCTGTCCCAAGGGGTATGGGTTATGACAGAGTCTACTGTATATTTCACATAGTCACTAGCTACAGGTCACAATGTAAACAACTAAAAGGTGCCTCAAGGACTATTGAGAAAGTCAATTCCAGTCCAGAGGTTGAAGAAAGGTGAGAAGAACTGCGAGAAGTCCGACCCTATAAGGATTCTGCGTCAAAGGAAGGTGAGAAGTCTGGCCTGAATGAAGTTTCCAGTAAAGGAATGGTAGTCTGAACAATTTCTGGACTGAAAAGGATGAAGAAATGGTAGTCTGACATTTTGGACTAAAAAATGGGTGTGAAACAATAGTTGGAGGCGGTGTGGTGTGGATGATACAGCATGGTCAGAATCCAACATAAAGGAAACTGGTTTGCAAATGCAAAGTACATAACTTTAAGTACTATGGAGAAGTCTGAGATACCAGAAGACCATGTACAAGAGAGACCCTTGCAGGGTCAGTAAGAGTCCAAGAAAGGTGTAATGGTAAGGGGGAGAAGTCCAAAGGTTCGGAGTGAAAACTCCAGACTAAACATCAAAACTCCGGACTAAATGTCAAAAACTTGGACTAAGTCTGGACTGTCGGACTAAGTGTCAAAAACATCAAACTATCAATCTAAATGTCAAAACATCGGACTAAGTCCAGGCTCTTGGACTAGGACGTTGGACGTTGGACTTGATAGGACTGTTGCAAACATGTCACATGACGTATCACGTGACCCTATCTTATCTTATCATTTTCTCTTTTTCCAAGTCACGTGACTTCTATCATTTTCAATCATGTGACCGTGAGAAGGTCTAGACCCAATCACATGAACTCTTTCTAAAACTCATAGGACTAGACCCTTATCTTTTATCTATGACATCATAATACAGATGGTCTAGGCTATAATGCACGCTGATGTCATTGCCTCTAATCTGCAACACAAGTATTTACTTAACCTACCCTAAAGTACCTGCCCTAAATGTAGTTAGTAGGTATATAATTTGAATGAGCACTACTAAGAACTTTAGTCAAGTTCTTGTTGGTTTTCCCTGACTATCTTGTCTCTACCAAGCTCTCTGGTGTGATTCAGCCCAAGACTTTCTTAGTTTTGAGGTTGTCAACAAGGACTAGCTTCAGCTGTAGGGAACTTTGGTTCTTTACAGTGATACAACTTTTGCTTTGTTTTAATCAAACCCTTATCACTAGTTACCATATATAGAACCCTTATCTTGTAGCATAGCATGGTCTGTGTGCAGACTTGTACAATATAAAAGGCTGGTGTAAACAGCTGAAGTCCTCAGTCATTTCCACTTGTTATTCACTGGCTATTGGTGCATCATTACCTTTTTGGATTTAGCATTCAGGTAGTTTGACTAAGAAAGCAGCTCCTTGACTTCATTGTCCTGCCAGTGCCTAGTGTATGCTGCGAGATAGAAGTTCTCCTTGTGCACAATTGTCATTCCTATGCCTTAATTGGTATGGTTCACAACATCAGGAAGTTCACCAAAGGTATAGATGAGCCATTGTGAGAGAAGGAATGAGACCCTGGCATCATATAGCAAGCATTCCCAAGCTTGCCAGCAGTAAGAGGTGACTATGTGCAGTAAATCACTGGGAACATTCCTAAATGGAATGCTGGCCCCTACAATGCACACAGAGGTGGAGGCACGAGCAGTTGGGAAGTGTACAGCCCCTCATTGAACTTAAAACAGACTTGCCCACCCTGTGCTAACTGCCAGACCCCATCTTTGAGAGAGAGAAAAGCTGTCTGACAAATGAGTGTTCACTGGGTCAAGCTGATGGCACAAAGCCCTGATGCAGTTCAAAACTGACACAAGTGAAGGATGGCCCAAGGTGACCACAGTGACTGCAAAGGCTGGTACTATGACCTGCATGGGGTAAGCTAGGGGTATAGGTAGGGGAGTATCAGCTGGGCCAGGACAGCCAGGGCCCATGAGGGATGAAGGTATCACAGAGAGGCAGTCATTAAGGTGGTCAAGAAGGCCAGGCAAGTCACTCACTAAAGGAGGGGAACTGGCTAATATGGCCTTTTTCTTCCCTTTTATCACCTTCTTTGGCACATCTACTAGGAAGCCATTAGAGGAGACTACTGAGCAGGGGCAGGACTCCTTGGAAGCATGGGGGGTGAGATAAGATGTGTAGGTAGCTCATTAGAGGAAGGTTGGACAATAACATGAAGAGGCCCATATTCTTTACCAAATGGACAAGCTTATTACCCAGGGCTGGGAACTGAGCATGTGGTGAGCCAGGAAGGAAGGGTGAGGAGTATGGGGAGGCAGCAGGCAAGGACAAATCAGATAGAGGGAGAAGATCTGTCAAAAACAAAATTAGGCCTGGGGTTATCTGCCTGCAACAAGTGATAGCCATCAGAAATGGGTACATGAGTGAATAAAAGGGGTGGAAGAAAGGAGGGGAAGAGGAGCCAGCATCAAGTGCATGAAATAGTAGTAAAACCAAGCATAAGATAGTGGTGAAATTGATATTTTTCTTATTATGCTTATCCTCACTTTTTCAGACTCATAATCCCTTTCCTAGTTGTTTTATTTCATCTTATCCAATTACTGTAAGTGCTCATCATGATCTTATCTCTTCATCACTATCTCCCTCGTGCTTATACCTTACATTATTTACCCCTTTTCATGATGGCAGCTTTTCAATCACTAATTCTTTACCCATACACCTCAGCCCTCATTATTCCATTCCTATTACCTCATCTTAAATGCATTCTTAGTAGCTAGACCTACCTAGATTGTCAACATCATCACAATGTCATATCTCATGTAGCACACATGTAGTCTGTCATTTCCTATATAAACCCCCTTGTTAGTCAGAAATTGCCAGTTGATTCTTCTCTAGCTTGGGTATTCCCTCTCATAGAGCCTTGAGCAAGTTCAATATGAACACTAGTACCCTTGGCAAGCCTTCAAATCTTGCTAATGGCTAGACGCTAGACCATCAAGTCCTTCTATGAAGTCGCAAGTCTCTCCTATCCACACTCCTATACATTTATTGTTCCCTTCCATGTCCATCAGAACTCCTATGGTTTCACTGGCTTACAGTGCATCTGAAAACCAGAGTGAGATGAGACAAGATGAGTGTGCTGGTGCTCCAACATTGGAGTGGTGAACAAAGGGCAAACACCTGCAGGCAGGTCACCAATGCAATAGGTTACCACCCCCACCTTCCCAGTTTGAGCTGCAATACTTGAGGGACTGTTGGAACGACAGAAATGATCAAGTCAACAGGGAGTCAAACCCTGATCTGCGATCATCTCAACACAATAAAGCAGCAGAGAAGTGTGGGTTCTGGCCTGATGTGTGGAAAGGGTTCATTGATGAAGCAAAGCTCAAGTGGTGGATATACCTGGCTGCAGGCAATGCATTCCCAGACTGTAAATAAGCAAAACAGGAGTTAATTTGTGACATTGTCCATCAACTTATTTGAACGTACTCATGACAACTGTTGACAACCTCAAAACTAAGAAAGTCTTGGGCTGAATCACACCAGAGAGCTTGTTAGAGGCAAGAGATAGTCAGGGAAAACCAACAAGAACTTGACTAAAGTTCTCGGTGGTGCTTGTTCAGATTATATACCTACTGACTACATTTAGGGCAGGTACTTTAGGGTAGGTTAAGTAAATACTTATGTCACAGATTAGAGGCAATGACATCAGCGTGTGTCATAGCCTAGACTGTCTGTACTATGATGTCATAGATAAGAGATAAGGGTCTAGCCCTATGAGCCTGGAAAGAGTCCATGTGATTGGGTCTAGACCTTCTCACAGTCACATGATTGAAAATGATAGAAGTCACGTGACTTGGAAAGAGAAAAGATAAGATAAAAGATAGTGTCATGGGATACGTCACGTGATGTGTTTGCAACAACAACATATGTGTCTGGAAGCAAATATGTTACCCTGATATCAGGAATTGTTATATGCTATGGTAAGCCTCTTCCGCTATCATCTGTTGGGTATGCTAACTATTATAAATCTACCACGATGCATCTACTTTCTGTTCAGAAATCAAGAAGCTATGTGTATATCAGGTAGTTGTGCTTTATAAACTTGAGCCACCTTCAAAACTAAGGCATGACAAGTCAATCCAATGGGTATGCAACTGAGTGACCATGCTGATCAATGGCACCAAGTTTCTCCATGGACCTCCAGATGCACAGGTAAGTCCTGTCACATCATCTTTATGCTATCTGCTTACTTCCCTGGCACTGTAGGGCAAGGAAAGAAACTTCACACACAACGTGCTATTTGTCATCTCAACAGCTGTGTACTATGGCAATAGTCAGAAGCTTCTCATGAAACAACCCAAAAAGCGTAATGCTCAAAGGTTGCACTAAAACACTTAGACTGGGAGGAAGAGAGAATAGGGAGACTACTCTAATCTTTGTGGGGAAAAGACCAAGAGAACTAGACTGGAGTTCTCTGGCCGTCTATTGAGAGTTTATATACTACTACAAGGTTTGCATGTGTTTACGATATATCTATGATATAGGGGTAACATGTGCATAAAGCATGGGGTGGAAACATAGCCATGGAATGGAAGAGAAGCGTGACATGAGGACCACATGAGGATGTGGCAGAATGGAACATAAGAAGCATAACATGCGTACAACGCATGTAGAATGGAAGAGAATACTAGCCTGCACGGTGATGAGTGAAGGTGTGGAACCATGCTAGGTGTAAGGGGATCTTAGATCTGTGAGAAGTGAGTGTCCATTGCGCGAAAAGCTCTAAGTCCAAAAGATTAGATAAAGCGTTCACGATAGTTAGACGATGAGATCTGATAAGATCACGTGACGTGATAAGATAAGATCAAAAGATAAGATAAGGGAGAAAAATGTTAGACCTGTAACATCTCAGGTGTATAGCAGAATTCAAAGAATATATCCCTGAGGCAGCAATTGTACTCGTCGCAGCTGATGTAAGTTCAATTCAGTTTTGTTTGGAGGTGTTAACAGTGGTTTCTAGATCAAGTCCATACTTCAGTCTCTTGCATGGCATGGCAATGTTCAGGGCATTCAGGCAGAGTCAGAACATATTGACAAAATGAATTATGAAGAACTCTATGGTCTAATGAATGATGTTGTAGATCATCCAGTCAGTGGTCCTCGCCTCCAGAGACAACTTGAGAAGTGGGTGGAATATGCTGGATAAGTGTTCTTCATCTTCTGCACTTGAGGCTGACATTGGGTTGCAGCTGAGGAATTAACAAGGGTCAGCTGGGACCCACAGCAGGTGATGAAGCTGAATATACACTTGCACCTATGGATTAGAACTGACTTTTGTGGATCTTCATCTTGAATCTTGCTATGTCATTAGTCTATATCTTATTCATGTGAGGGCTAACTAATTAATGCTGATGTGTGGAATGGATGTGAACATGTGCCAAGTTATCAAGATGTAAATTTAAATCTATAGGTGTGTATAGGTGTGTCCTGAGGCTATACACATGTGTACATATATACTATAGAGCTATATCATGATATATAGATGTGTACAGACCTGCACAAAGGATATTGACAGATATTGTATAGATCTATATACATCTGTACACATGTGTGCAAGGTATTGTACAGGTCTGTACAGGTCTGTACACATCTTAGTCAGTACAAACATGCACAGTATGACAGAATATAAGTCTATAACAGACCTATACAGGTCTGTACAGGTCTGCATAAGGGGTGACCTGGCTGTAGTTCTGTACTTTGTATAGTGCTGTATAATTCTATAAAGCTTTGTACATAGGGGGGTGATTTACAGATAAAGGACAAAGTTCCCAAAGCCTATCATGAGTTCTTAGATGTATTCTCTGAGAAGAAGTCGGAACGGCTCCCAGAGCGAAAGCACTAGGATCATATCATAGACTTGAAAAAAGATTTCATACCAAAGAAGGGACAGGTAATTTTGTTATCTGATTTTGAAATGGATGAGGTCCAAACCTTCATAGAAAAAGAACTCAAAAAGAATATATTCGTCCTTCAAAATCCCCTCAAACTTCCCTGGTCTTCTTTATTCCCAAAAAGGACAGGAAAAAGAGACTGGTTATGGACTATCATTACTTAAATGAAGGCACTATTAAAAACGCCTACCCACTTCTGCTTATTCCACAACTTATTGATAGATTCAAGGGCATGGATTTATTTACTACCATGGACTTATGATGGGGCTACAATAATGTCCACATCAAAGAAGGAGACGAGTGGAAGGGAGCTTTTGTCACCCCAGTTGGTGCTTATGAACCAACAGTCATGTATTTTGACATGACTAACTTCCCTTCCACATTCCAACAAGTGATGAACAATATATTTAATGATATGTACACTGTAGTAATAATTTACATAGATGACATCATGGTCTTTACCAAGAGTAAGACCTCTGAAGAGCATGAGGCAATAGTCAAAGAAGTATTGCTCAGGCTTTGGGAAAATGACCTCTACACCAAACCAGAAAAGTGCTTCTTCTTGAAAGAGAAGATAGACTTTTTAGAAATGGTAGTATCTAAAGAGGGGGTAGAAATGCAGGAGAAGAAGGTTGCTGGAGTACTCAATTGGCTGGTTCCAACTCACCTCAAGCAATTACAAGCCTTCCTTGGCCTTTGTAATTATTACCAAAAATTCATAGAAGGTTTTGCTGACGTTGCACGTCCTCTCAATGATCTCACCAAGAAAGACATTGTATTCAAATGGGGATTGGAACAATAGAAGGCATTCAAAATCTTAAAAAATAAATTTACCATGGCTCCTCTCTTGGCTTATCCCGACAGAGATATGGATATGTGTGTAGATATGGACACTAGCGATATAGCTACAGGCACCATTCTATCTGTACACTGTAAAGACAGTTTGTGAAGGCCTTGTGCCTTCATTTCTCATTCATTCAATGCACAGGAGCACAACTATCCTATTTATGACAAAGAACTCTTGGTGGTGATACACACTCTAGAGGAGTGGCATCACTATCTTATCAGACAAGAGAAATTTGAGATCTGGACAGATCACAAAAATCTTGAGTACTGGAAAAAGCTGCAAATGTTATCACAATGTCAAGCCAGATGGCATGCAGTTTTAAAAGAGTTCAATTATATCATGTTATACAAACCTGGTGCATCCAATGGTCACACAGATGTCCTTTCTCGCCAACCAGATTATGGAGATGCAGTACAGGACCATAATATGAACATTACTGTGTTACCTCCATCTATTTTTATTAACAATCTTACCATATCTTCACCCTTTTATGAAAAAATACAAAAAGAAACAAAAAATATTTTGGATGTTCCAAATTTTATTTTCAATCCAGAACAAGTCATATTTTTAAATAAAAATCATAAAGTTTTCATTCCAGAACCTTTATGTATTGAACTTTTAAATATTTGTCATGATTCTCCCATTGGAGGATATTCAGGACAGGCTAGAACAATTCACCTGCTCATACGATACTTTATGTGGCCTGGTGTCACAAAGGATGTAAAAAACTACATAGATCACTGTGCAGTGTGTGCCCTCATGAAGGGTAAGCAAAAGGCACCTGCTGGTAAACTCATGCCACTTCCCACAGCTAGTCATTCATGGGAAGATTTATCTATAGATTTCATCACAGGACTACCTCCTCTTACAATTCTATTTGCGTTATTGTAGACTTTGTAGACTACTTCTCCAAAGAAGTAGTCTTTATACCATGCCTTAAGACATACTTGTCTAAGGACTTAGCCATTATTTTCAGAGACAATATTTGGTGTAATCACAGACTCCCCTCTACAATAGTATCAGATAGAGGATCACAGTTCGTATTGGACTTTACCACCAAGCTTTGCAAGCTCTTAGGGATCTCCCAAAAGATCTCTATTGCATACCATCCACAAACAGATGGTCAAACTAAACAAGTTAATCGAGAACTCGAACAGTATCTTTGCATGTTCATAGCGAAAAAAAGGAAACATGGGCTTCTTGGATCAAGATGGCGCAATTCCATCACAACAATTCCCTCTCCATGGCTACCAGCTCCATTCCATTTACCATTATCTGAAATTATTTCCCAAGGTTAGGCTTTGAAGGAAATGCCAAGTCTTTCACAGGGGAGTTTGAAAAGGAATGTGCTAAAGCTCACCAGAAGGTACAGGATGCCCTAGAAAAGACAAGAGAAAGAATGGTGTCACAGGCCAACAAAAACAGGTTGGATGCCCTAGAGTACAAAATAGGAAACAAAGTCTGGCTTTCCATGGACAATCTCAAACTTTTGTACACAGCAAAGAAGTTAACCCAAAAATGGATTGGATCCTACAAGATTATTCAGGTTCTGCCTAATACAGTTAAACTTTGATTACCCAAAACCATCAACATCCACCCAGTTATTAATGTTTCTCGAGTTAAACCTTATTGAGAACCACTATCAGGACAACTGCCCATATATCCTGACACTATTCAAGTGGTTGAAGAAGGGTACGAAATGTATGAAGTGGACTATATCATGACATCGAGGATGAAATAAAAAAGGCTAGGATATTTGGTGCACTGGAAAGGCTGGGATGAAACAGATTGAACCTGGGAATCAGAAGAAAACTTAAACAAACACACAAAAAATATAATAACCAATTTCCACCTTGCCCATCCTTCAGCACCACAAAAACTCTGCAGACTTTCCATCAAAGATTTCTCTTCTCTTTTTGAAAACTATGGTAAGGATGTTAATATGAAATACATTGCAACTTGTCTGGAATACAAGTCATAAAGAGGGGGTAGTGTTATGGACACCACTAAAGACACTATATACACTCACAACTACTGCTTTGGACTTTAACTTTACAAACCTTTTGATAGTCACATGGCCCAAGCACATGATTACAAAACCTTCGACTGTCACGTGATCCAAAGCACGTGACCATGGGAAAGTCAGGTGACAGAGTCTAGACTCTGCCCCTATCTTGAACACACTTCATTCACATAATCATTATCTATAGGTCATGACATAACTTTTGCTTTTGCTTGGTTACACCCTTATCGCCACCTACCATATATGTACTTCTTATCTGTAGCACAGCATGGTCCATGCACATACTTGTACAATATATAAAGCAGGTGTAAACAGCTAAAGTCCTCAATCATTTCCACTTGTCATTTGCTGGTCATTGGTGCATCAATAGCCTTAGGGCCATAGCATTCAGACAAATTGACTAAGTTAGCAGCTCCTTTACCTTCATGGTCTTGCCAGTGTGTTGTGTGTGCTGCAAGGTGGTTGCATACAAGTAAACAGTCATCAAGCCTATGCCTTAAATGGTATGGTTTGCAACAGTTGTGAGTTTTGTGGGCAGCTGCCACCAGGTATGTTGAGACCAGTATTGCAGTCCCTTATATATTTTGATTGTAGATAAGATCTCAGGTTGCTCAATTCCAGCCTATAATTATGCAGGCTATACTGGAGTTTTGTTGCATCAAAAGACTATAACTATAGAAACCCTTCCATTATAACATTGTGGTGCACTTTAGAGTTATTATGTAAGCAGTTAATTGCAATACTTTGGCTAGGATTTTGGTGTGCTTTCAAGGTAATTATATAAGCAATTTAAGTGATCCAAAAGTGGTCAGAAACAAAAGCAGAGCAGCCACTACTCCCACAAAATGTCCACTTTTGAATATGAATATGTCAATCTATTTCCCTTCCCTACATTCTAGGGTTGCTGAAGTTCAGTTTGAACCCAAGGTTTGAACCTGAACCTCTGAACTGAACCCCTAAGTTCGAGTTCAGTTCGAGTTCGGTTCAGCCCCTGTCTTTTGTGTTCGGGTTTAGGTTTGGGACTAGGTAGGTATACATGAACCTGGTCCAAACTTGTCCAAACCTGTCCAAACCTACTACTGAAGGGTCTATTGGGTATGAGCTGTGTACTGGGTGGCTTGTTGTATTTATTTATATTTATTGTATACTGGAGACACTCAATTTGCTTAGTAACCACATGGGCTTATCATGATACCATCAGTATGTCTGACAATGCAGCCAACTGTGCACTCAATGCTGATGGCACACTCAAAAATGCTTCTGAGATCACATTCTATGAATCAGAAACAGATGACCAGCCAATTGGCTCAGCCACCAAGAATAAAGAGAAGCAGAACTATTTATATAAGTCATTTTCACATCGATCTAATCCCACTACTACATCGTCTTGGCAGGTGTCTCAGATCAACACACCGCCCTGGGTAATGCTCTGCTCAACTCAGGAGCAGTCCCAGCACAGAGAGATGGTGGTAGCCATGTCAGAAGACCTGCATGGAAGCTCACCTCAGACGAGAACACAGAAGCCTCAACAAGCAAGCTTCCCATAGTAACCAAGCAAAAGTGCACTGATACGGTGACTGTTGCGAATCTGTACCAATTAAGGCGTAGGACTGACGATTGTGCACAAGGTAGAAACCTCCTTGCAGCACTCACTAGCACTGGCAGAACGAATAGTCAAGGAGCTGAAAACCTTAATCTCCTCCCTCAATGCTAAGCCCCTTTGCAGAGATAGTAATGCATGAATGGGCAGCGAAGACAAGTGGAAACGACTGAGGTCTTCAGCCGTTCACACCTGCTTTATATATTGTTGTACAAGTGCGCACAGACCAAGCAGTGCTACTGATAAGAAGTACATATATGGTAACCGTGGATAAGGGTGAGCCCAGGATAAAGCAGAAGTGATGTGACAAGGAATAAATATTGACGTATGTAAATGCAGTGTGTTCGAGATAAGGGCAGAGTCTAGACTCTGTCACCTGATCTTTCCCATGGTCACATGCTTTGGATCACATGACAGTCGAAGGTTTGGCAATCACATGCTTGGGCCACGTGACTATCAAAGGTTTGAAATGTTAAAGTCCAAAGTAGTAGATGTAAATTATAAGTGTCTTTAGTGGTGTCCATAACACTACCCCCTCTTTAAGACTCGTATTCCAGATGAGTAGCAGTATATTTTGTATTTACGTCTTCACCATATTTTTCAAAGAGAGATGAAAAGTCCTGAAAGGAAAGTCCATGGAGTTTGCGTGGTGCAGAGGGGTTTGCGAGGTGGAAGTCGGCAATAACATCTTTAGCATGTTTGTTCAAGTTTTCTGCCGATTCCCATGTCCTATCTGTCTCGTCCCACCCCTTCCAATGCACGAGATATTCTAGCTTCCGTCGTTTCATTCTTGATGTAACTATAAAGTCCACCTCATAAACTTCATAGCCTTCTTCGTCTACCTGAATGGCATCTGGTCTGATTGTGGGTTGACCAGGTAATGGTTCTCAACAAGGTTTGACTTGAGATACATTAACCACCTCGTGTATATTGATGGTTTTAGGTAGGCGAAGCTTAACCGCATTAGGAAGGACTTTTAAGATCTTGTATGGTCCTATCCATTTCTGGGTAAGTTTTTTGGCTGTGTACGGTAGTTTGAGGTTGTCTGTGGAAAGCCAGACTTTATCTCCTATGGCGTACTCCGGGGCATCCGACCTGCTTTTGTCGGCCTGCGACATCATTCTCTCTCTAGTTTTTTCCAGAGCGTCTTGTACCTCCTGATGGGCTTTGGCGCATTCCTTTCCAAATTCACCTGTGAAGGACTTGGCATTTCCTTCAAATCCTAAGCAAGGGAAGTAGTTGCGTGTGACAGCAAATGGAATCGATCCGGTAGCCGTGGAAAGGGAATTGTTGTGATGGAATTGCGCCATCTTGATCCATGAAGCCCATGTGTCTTGTTTCTTCGCAATGAACGTGTGAAGATACTGTTCGAGTTCTCGGTTAACTTGTTCAGTTTGCCCATCTGTTTGAGGATGATAGGCAGTTGACACTTTTTGCGTAATGTCCAGGAGTTTACATAACTCTGTGGTAAAGTCCAATACAAACCGCCGTCCTCTATCCAGTACTATCGTAGAAGGCAGGCTGTGGTTGCATCAAATATTGTCCCTAAATACAATTGCTAAGTCCTTAGATAAACACGTCTTAAGGCATGGTATAAAGACTACTTCTTTGGAGAAGCGATCTACGATAACACAAATAGAGTCAAATGATAATGATAATGGAAGTCTAGTGATGAAATCTATAGATAGATCTTCCCAAGGGTGTTTGGCCGCGGGAAGTGGCATGAGTTTACCGGCAGGTACCTTTTGCTTACCCTTCATGAGGGCGCACACTGCACAGTGATCTACATATTGTTTTACATCCTTTGTAACTCCTGGCCATATAAAGTATCATGTAAGAAGGTGAATTGTGCAGGCTTGTCCAGAGTGTCCACCAATTGGAGAATCGTGACAAATATTTAAAAGTTCAAAACGTAATGGTTCCGGAATGAAAACTTTGTTGTTTTCATTAATAAATACGGTTTGTTCTGAATCAAACGTAAAATTTGGAACATCTGAAATATTTTTTGTTTCTTTTTGGATTTTATCATAAAAAGATGAAGATATTGTGAGATTGTTTATAAAAATAGAAGATGGTAACACCGTAATGTTTGTGTTGTGATCTTGGACCTCATCTCCATGATCTGATTGTCTAGATAAAGCATCAGCACGATCGTTGGATGCACCAGGTTTATACAACATGACATAATTGAACTCTTCTAGCACCGCATGCCATCTGGCTTGACATTGTGATAACGTTTGCGGCTTTTTCCAGTATTTGAGGTTTTTGTGATCTGTCCAGATCTCAAATTGCTCTCTACCAATAAGGTAATGTCGCCACTCCTCAAGAGCGTGAATTACTGCCAAGAGTTCTTTATCATAAATAGGGTAATTATGCTCTTGAGCATTAAAGGAATGAGAAATGAAAGCACAAGGCCTCCACAAACTGTCTTTACATAATACAGAAAGAACGGCGCCTGTAGCAATATCGCTAGCGTCCATTTCTACTCGCATGTCCATATCCCGATCGGGATAAGCCAACAGAGGAGCCTTGGTGAATTGATTTTTTAAGGTTTCGAACACTGTTTGTCGTTCCAGACCCCATTTGAAAGGAACATCTTTTTTGGTAAGATCGTTCAGGGGTCGAGCAATGTTAGCGAAGCCTTCTATGAATTTTCTATAATAGTTGCAAAGTCCAAGGAAAGCTTGGAGTTGTTTGATGCGTGTTGGAACCGGCCAATTCAAAACTCCAGCTACCTTCTTTTCTTGCATTTCCACCCCCTCTTTAAATACTACCATTCCTAAGAAGTCTACCTTCTCTTTTGAGAAGAAGCATTTCTCTGGTTTGGCGTAGAGATCATTTTCCCGAAGCCTGAGCAACACTTCTTTAACTATTGCCTCATGCTCCTTGGGGGTTTTACCCTTGGTAAAAACCATGATGTCATCTATGTAAATAATTACCACCGCATACATGTCGTTAAATATATTGTTCATCATTTGTTGAAACGTGGGAGGGGAGTTTGTCATGCCAAAGTACATGACCATGGGTTCATAGGCTCCCACAGGGGTGACAAAGGCTCCCTTCCACTCGTCTCCTTCTTTGATGTGGACGTTGTTGTATCCCCATCATAAGTCCATGGTAGTAAATAGGTCAGCTCCTTTGAGCCTGTCAATGAGCTGAGGAATAAGAGGTAATGGATATGCATTCTTGATGGTACCCTCATTAAGATAGCGGTAGTCCATAACCAATCTTTTCTTCCCGTCTTTTTTGGGAATGAAGAAGACTGGGGAAGTTTGAGGAGACTTAGAAGGACGAATATAGCCTTTCTTGAGTTCCTTTTCTATGAAGGTGTGAACTTTGTCCATTTCTGAGTCGGATAATGGAATTACCCTTCCTTTCTTTGGAACGAAGTCTTGTTTTAAGTCTATGGCATGATCCCAGTGCTTTCGCTCTGGTAGCCATTCTGACTCTTTCTCAGAAAATACATCAAGGAACTCGTGGTAAGCTTTTGGAACTTTGTCCTTTCAGCCTTCCTTAATACTACATAAGTAAGGATATTGTCCAATGCGTGAAGGGTTTGGAGGCGTGAGAAGAGATCTCATGACTCCGCAATAAGATGTACAACATGGAAAAGAAAGGGTTTTTGCAACCCAATTAATGTCCGGGTTATGACGAACCAGCCAATCATAGCCAATGAACATGGCATGCGAACCGAGGCTTGTGACATAAGCTTCTACAGTTTCGCTATGTCCATTGATGGAAATAATTAATTCTACTTTGTTTTTTATTTCACCTATTGATCCATTAAATCTGTCAGCATTTTTTACTGGAAAAGATGAATGTAAGGGAATGAGAGGAATAGAATGCATAGAGCAAAATCGAGAATCAATGAAAGTGTTTGTAGCACTGGAGTCTAGTAAAGCTGATAATTCAACTCGGTGCCAATATTCTCCTTTTTTGAAGGTTACCCTAGTATGGAGTGACATTTCACCTCCCATAGCTAAGGTTCCTTGGAGTTCTTTTGGTGGGGGATTTGGATAAATAAGTCGAGTATTTTTTATTTGCTTATTAAGAGAATTAAGCATGCTATTGTTTACTTCCGGCATGCTCTCACTAGGAGAGATCGCTCTTTCGGAAGAGGAAAGATATATATTGCGAAGGACACAAGATAAATCTGACAAAGGGAAATTGGCTTCCATACAAGCCGTAAGCTCGCTAATACAACTACTAGAAGGTAAGAGAAAAGGTTCAGGAGAAAGATATGATAAGTCCACCGGACTGCAGACACCCCCAGTATCTACAGTCATTGTCCTTTTAAAGCCGCGGCAGCACGTTGCTTTGCTTCTACTTCTATCCGATCCCTCCAGTAAGCTTCTGCTTCTTCTGTAGTGTATGCGGCATTATGAGCTTGTGCCGCTACTGGGGGGGTTGGAAGAGGTCGAGCCTGATAGGCTGCCGAATATTGTCCTTGTGGTGAATACGAGTAAGGGGCCGGAGCCCATTGTTGAGAAGCATGAATATCAGGAACCGATTGCTCCTGATATGGCGAATAAGGGTCCACTTGAGGTGGGGCCGCACCTATTGGTTCATTCTCGTATTCATATGTTGGCACATACATGCCCTGGTTGAAGTCCCAGACTTCAACTACCCTCATCTTGGGTCTCGGGGGCCACTTATGGGGGTTGGTCTCGTAGTCAGGCCAAATATGGCCAACCTTGTGACATCCATAGCACGTTTGTGTGTCCGGACATCCTTGGGCCTGAACTGCACCAATCTCCATTGGTGCTCCCCTCCCTGGTTGAGTTCCGGTAGGAGTGAACTGATATGGGGCCCATCCAGGTACTGGGAAAGCTGGACGGGGTGGCGGATAACGTGGAGGAGGGAATTGTCCTTGAGGATAACGACGAGGTGGTGGGAAATGTGAAGGAGCCCGAGGAGGTGGTGCCCTTTCAACTCGGATTTTTTCCATGTTTCGTCCTATGTTTCGTAATGAGTCATGTAACAAGTCGAAGTCGTTACATACCATGTGAAGTGAGGACTGGTAGTAAATGTTATAGTTCACCCCTTGTTTCAGGAGGTGAAACACCTTGTCATCTCCGACATGGGCTTCACATCAGAGTTCCTCAAACTTTTGCAGGTATTCGTCAATGTACAGTGTTTCCTGCTTTAACGCTAGTAATGCCTTGTATGATTCTTCCGCCAAGGCCTTAATGCGGAAGTGGTTTTGAATTCCTTCATTAAGAACTGTGAAAGTGGGCCAAGCACTTTCTCCTTTGGTGAGCGAGAGCAGTGGTTCTCCTTTACTGTCAAGCTCCGGTTCTTCTTCTGCCTGATAGTAGTGGTTGAGCATGAGGCCAGCATAGGGGGCTGCTTCCCCTATCATCCTTGAGTAAATTGCCACCACACAGATATGGTTGGACTTCCATTTGGTCACATGGACCCACACCCTAACCTTTGCCCACCAATCACGGAAGGTCTTGTGGTTGCCGTCCCAGGTGCCAGGATCAGCAATCTTTTTAGTATAATCTTTTGTTTTGTCATTGTTAATGTTCTCCAAAGCTGCCGACAAAGCTTGGAGGGCGCAGGCAAGAGCATCATCTGAACTGGACGACGACATCCTTACTGAGCACTATCTTCCAAATGCTCTCTGGGGATGCAACGGACAAGTTTTCAAAGATGGTGGGAACGGGAACGAGTATAGTATCAGTAACGTAAAAGGTAGGTAATAGAGGCAGTCTTCCTGCACATGCGCAGTAACAATTGGTCTACCTCCCAAATTACTTTGGGGACTAAAGCAAAAGAAACCTCAGCCTCAGCAATATGGCAGTCACTGAGTCGGTCTTCGCAAATACAGCACGACCTGTATGTGGACTAATCAACTCTCAAGGGAGAGGAGGAGAAGGTGTATGTAATGGGACACAAGCTGCTCTTCCTAGGAGCTCCCCTAAAAGCGTTGGGGGTAATAGAAACCAAGTCTTCGGCAATGGCCGGAACGGATCTTCGCAACTAAATCACAAGTCACTTGTTGTGTACTCTGAATGACCAATAGAGCAGCACATCGTCTCTTTCAACAACGGCGGAGTATACTCTGTCACACTGAGCAAGCAATAATCCCCCTGTATCTGCTCCTTAACCCTGGAGTCTGGGCAGTGATGAAAGTCGTTTCCAAGTGTTGTGAATCCGTACCAATTAAGGCATAGGACCAACAATTGTGCACAAGGTAGAAACCTCCTTGCAGCACTCACTAGCACTGGCAGGACGAATAGTCAAGGAGCTGAAAACCTTAATCTCCTCCCTCAATGCTAAGCCCCTTTGCAGAGGTAGTAATGCATGAATGGGCAGTGAAGACAAGTGGAAATGACTGAGGTCTTCAGCCGTTTACACCTGCTTTATATATTGTTGTACAAGTGCGCACAGACCAAGCAGTGCTACTGATAAGAAGTACATATATGGTAATCGTGGATAAGGGTGAGCCCAGGATAAAGCAGAAGTGATGTGACAAGGAATAAATATTGACGTATGTAAATGCAGTGTGTTCGAGATAGGGGCAGAGTCTAGACTCTGTCACCTGATCTTTCCCACAGTCACATGCTTTGGATCACATGACAGTCGAAGGTTTGGCAATCACATGCTTGGGCCACGTGACTATCAAAGGTTTGAAATGTTAAAGTCCAAAGTAGTAGATGTAAATTATAAGTGTCTTTAGTGGTGTCCATAACAGTGACCACATCAATGACCACCACCAAGCATCCGAGAGCATCTGGCTCTGTGCACAGCTGCCGGGTGGTACTTTCTGACAATGATCAAATTGCTCAAGATGCCGATTCCACTGTATTGTGACCCAAAGGTGAGTATTAATCATTTTTTTATATTAACTACTTTGCAAAATATTGTAGACAACTCTACAGCGCTAGAAGACAACCACCGGAATGAAGATGGCGACCCGGAGGTGGAATATGAGGAGATACAGGAAGAGCAAGGAATGGATGTAAAGATATGTCAATCTGATGCCTTTGAACGGCCCCGATATCTGATGCCGCCACTCACTGCCTTCCCCTTTCCATGCTCGCTTGACTCTATCACCACCATCTGTGATATCTCACGCATCTACCACCCCCTGTCATTGTGTGCAACATGGATCCAAACAGATGATCCTGACACTTCACCACCCTCTGTTGTGACACCACCGGGTCGCCACACCACCTCACTCCAACCCGTGCGCATAACGCATGCAAACAGATGCCCCTCCACACCATTCGCCTCCACACCATTTGCTTGTTGTCGTGACACCTCCCCTTGTTCCCCCCCATCCACACTGCTTGTTCATCCCACCAGCTCGCCATGCCACCTCACTCCCACCCATGCGCGTAATGGATGCAAATGGTCGCACATGCCTCTGCATCATTCCCCCCTCCACACCACTTGTTGGTCCCACCAGCTCACCATGCCACCTCACTCCCACCTGTGCGCATAACAGTCGCAAATGATCACATGCCCCTTCACATCGTTCACCCCCTCCATTGTCGTGACACCTCCCTTCGTCCCCCCTCCTCTACACTACTCATTGGTTCCACCTGCTCACCACACCACCTCCCTCCCACCCATGCACATAATGGATGCAAACTGTCACACGCCCCTCCACACCATTCACCCCCCACACCACTCATTGGTCCCACCAGCTCTCCACACCACCTCATTCCCACCTGTGCGTGTAACAGTCCCCAATGGTCGTCATCACACGCCCCTCCACACCATTCACCCCCCACACCACCCATTGGTCCCACCAGCTCACCACACCACCTCATTCCCACCCGTGCGCGTAATGGTCGCCAATGGTCGCATGCCCCTCCACACCGTTCACCCCCTTCGTCATCATGACACCTCCCCTTGTCCCCCCTCCTCCACACCACTTGCTGGTCCCACCGGCTCACCGCATCACCTCCCTCCCACCCGTGCGCATTATGGATGCAAATGGACACACGCCCACATTGTTTGCCCCTCCATACTAATTGCTCATCATCATGACACCCCGTGACACCTCCCCTCTCACCTCGTCTTGCCACCTCATTCCTGCACCAATTGCTGAACATGTTGGACAGCCACACAAACGTGCTCATCGTGGCAGAGACTGACCTACTGAAGATGTCCATACAATATTCACAAAGGTTGCACAACGGGTATTGCCTGACAATACAAAATCAGATGGCCATTGGTGTGAGGTGTGCAAGTAAGTTGTTCTGACCATTCAAATATATTATGTAGTTGTACTTATCATCTATACAGGCATGCTCAAGTCCCCGAATCTGATTGCTGGTTCACTGGTGGTGTCTCCAGTCTCCACAAACACATTGCAAGGAACTGGGACACCCATGGCAAGATATACCTGGCAAAGTGTAAGGCAGGTGGTATGACACCAAACCACTATGCTATCGGCGAGGGTGTGGACCTAGTTGGAGGTGAGGTAGCTTCTAAACAAGACCATGCCCAGACCAACCTTGATGGCTTTGTTTAGCCAGTTGTAAAGTGGACAAAGGAGGGACTGCTTGATCATATCATTGAATTTGTGGTCACTGAGGATCAGGTAAGTAATCCTTCACCTTGAGAGCTAAAGCCCCTTTTCAACAAAGTGTTAGTCCTTTACTGTTGTTGACAAAAGTTCCTTTCGAGCCCTGCTCAAGTACCAGCATTCTCAAATGGCAGAATCTGACATTCCCCACCACTTGAAGCTTCAGGATGAGATCTTGACAAAGACTAGTCAAGCTCAAGTCAAGCCTTGAGATCAACTTCAGGTATATTCATAGACAGTTACTCAGGTTTGTGCTATTACTCATGTGTGAACATAGAATGTACCAGGGCAAATCTCAATCACATTTGATGCATGGACATCACATTCTTATAACCCCTATCTGGCCATTACTGCCCACTATATTGATGCCCCACTGGAGAATCCTAATGACTGGCAATTGAAGGCAAGAACATTAGCTTTCACCAACATTGAAGGTAATCATGGAGGGGCTAACCTTGCTAGTATTATTGTGAGGGTTGTCCAACATTATGGGCTTTCAGGCAAGCTTGGATGGGTGACCTCAGATAATGCAACCACCAATGACAAGGCCATGAGAATCCTTCAGTGTGTGCTCAACAATACACCTGAGG
>JBBPSC010000271.1:0-22515 GCA_038093395.1 Baorangia bicolor
TGCCTACCACAGGCCTCATGTACTTGTAGTGTAGCACTATATAAGCTGAGGCCTGGGGACAGAATCGCCAGTCGATTCTTCTCTAGCCTTAGTATTGTCAACGGACATACTCTGTTAAGGAAAGTTCAAAGCTAAGACAGTACTATTGACGAGTACCTCCAAACCTCGTTAACGGTCTCTCTCAGTCGAAGACTACTTTACATCCTCGCGAGTTCCCTACTCACTCTCTTCGACTCATTCCTTCACCCTCTGCATCTTAGGGTTAGGTCTATTGTTTAGGGTTGTCATTCCACGTCCCGTACAACTCTATCGGTTATCCACGGCCGTTACAGTGACAAGTTAGCTTAAAGAAGTAGAAAAGTTATTTGATGATATGGGGCTGTGTGACTTGGAAGAGTCTTCACTATGCTATAAATTTTGATTATGGGATATATGGGGACCCATACCTTCACACTTTGAAGCATAAACTATAGGAAACTTTATAATATTGTGGTCTCAATTTTCCTAACATGGATATGTAGTAGCATAGTAATCCCAAGAATACTTGCAACAAGGGTCAGGAATGGCTGAATGAGTAGTGTTTCAGGCCAATGGTAGTATCTACATAGTTTGTTGACTTTAACCCATTAAACAGGCCTAGAAGATTCTAAAGAGAAGGGTTTTAGGCTTTGGGTAGAAAATAGGAATTTTATAGTAATGATGGTGGGAATAAATGAGTGTGTGAACATTTTTCAACTCAGATATAATGTATATGTGTGTATCCTTGTTTGTATCACCAAACATTATCAATTATTGTGTTATTTCAATGAAATTCCACCTTTTCTAATAAAAGGTGCAAAACTGTTGCAATGGTATTGCTATTTTGAAATATGCATATCTCCACAGCCACTGGACTGAATCACATGACCCGGGGACAGATTTGTAGCTAAACCTTTGTACTCTGTTTGGCTCCACTGAAGCTAAGTGAATTTCCCACAGGTGATTGTGGTGTGCTTCACCCATCACATTAGGATTAAATATTGCAACAGTTTTGGAGGTTATCTTCCATTTTTCTCCTTTTTACTTTTACTTTTTTACCAGCAGTAAGTACTATTATAAGCATACCAATTAAGGTGTGGCCTGGTGACTGTTCACTTGTATGCATCTATCTTATAGCACACACTAACATTGGCAGAAGAGCCATTCAAGGTTAGTGATGAATCAATAGTGTTGTGAACTATAGCAATTAAGGCTAGGCTCAACGGTTGTGCACTTAGAGAACTTCTACCTCGCAGTGCACACCAAGCACTGGCAGGACAAGTGAAGTCAAGGAGCTGCTAACTTAGTCAAACTGCCTGAACACTAGACTTCTAGAGGTAATGATATGCCAATAGCAGCAAATGACAAGTGGAAACAACTAAGGACTTCAACCATTTACACCAGCCTTTTATATTGTACAAGTACACACACAGACCATGTTATGTTACAGATACTATGTAAAGAGGCATGTTCGAGATAGGGGTAGAGTCTAGACTCTGTTACCTAATCTTTCCCATGGTCACATGCTTTGGGTCACATAACAGTCAAAGGTTTTGTAATCATATACTGAGGTTACATGACTATCAAAAAATTTGAAAGTTGAAATCCAAAGCAGTAAGTTATATATTTGTACAGTGTCTTTAGTGGTGTTTGTAACACTACCCCCTCTTTATGACTGGTACTCCAGATGAGTAGCAGTATATTTTGTATTAACATCTTCACCATAATGTTCAAAGAGAGCAGAAAAGTCTTTAATTGTGATACCGTGGAGTTTATGTGGTGCTGAGGGGTGGGAGGAGTGGAAGTTAGCAATTATG
This sequence comes from Baorangia bicolor, assembly GCA_038093395.1. Taxonomy (NCBI): domain Eukaryota; kingdom Fungi; phylum Basidiomycota; class Agaricomycetes; order Boletales; family Boletaceae; genus Baorangia; species Baorangia bicolor. The sequence goes on from JBBPSC010000271.1 coordinate 1,836, forward strand.
TCTTTGATGTGTTTAGATAGGTTATCTGCCAATTCCCATGCTTTGTCTGTTTTGTCCCAACCTTTCCAATATACCAGGTATTCCAGCTTTCTTTTCTTTATTCTAGAGGTGACAATGTAGTCCACCTTATAAACCTCATATCCTTCTTCATCTACCTGTATGGCATCTGGTTGTATGGAAGGTTGACCAGATAACAATTCTTGATAGGGTTTTACTCAAGAGATATTAACCATTGAATGAATATTGATGATTTTAGGTAAATAAAGTTGGATTATATTAGGAAGGACTTTTATGATCTCATAGGGTCCAATTCATTTTTGCATAAGCTTCTTTGCTATGTAGGGAAGCTTGAGGTTTTCCATAGAAAGCCAGACCTTGTCTCCAACTTGGTATTCTGGGACATCTGACTATTTTTGTCAGCCTGCAACATCATTTTTTCTTTCATTTTTTCTAAGGCCTCTTGTACCTTCTTGTGGGCTTTGGCACACTCTTTTCCAAACTCTCCTGCAAATGACTTGGCATTTCCTTTGAAGCCTAATCGTGGAAAGTAATTGTAGGTAACAGCAAATGGAATTGAGCTGGTGGCCATAAAGAGGGAATTGTTATAATGGAATTGTGCCATCTTGATCCAAGAAGCTCATGTGTTCTGCTTTTTCATGATAAACATGTGAAGATACTGTCTGAGTTCTTGGTTAACTTGTTCAGTTTGTCCATTTGTTTGAGGATGGTATATAGTGGAGATCTTTTAAGAGATCTCTAGGAGCTTGCAAAGCTCAGTGGTAAAGTCTGATACAAACTGTGGTCCTCTATCTAATACTATCATAGAGGGAAGTCTGTGATTGCACCAAATATTATCTCTAAAAATTATAGCTAAGTCCTTAGACAAGCATGTTTTAAGGCATGTGATAAAGACTATTTTTTTGGAGAAGTGGTCTACAATAACACCAATAGAATCATATGATAAAGATATAGGGAGTCCAGTGATAAAATTGATAAATATATCTATATCTTCCTGGGTGTTTGGCCACAGGAAGTGGCAGAAGTTTACTGGCAAGTGCCTTTTGTTTACCCTTTGTAAAGGTGCATGCTGCACAATGTTCTACATAAATTTTTACATCCTTTGTGACATCAGGCCAGGTAAAGTATTGTGTAAGAAAATGAAGTATCCTAGCTTGACTAGAGTGTCCTCCAATGGGAAAATTGTGACAAATATCCAAAAGTTCAAAACATAAGGATTCCGGAATGAAAACTTTATTGTTTTCATTGATAAATATGGCTTGTTTCAAATTGAAGGTAATGTTAGGAATATTTAAAATATTTTTTGTGTCTTTTCAGATTTTATTGTAGAAAGATGAAGAAATAGTTAGATTGTTTATAAAAATAGAAGGTGATAACACTATAATGTTTATGTTATGATTCTGAACTGCATCTCTGTGATCTGATCATCTAGAAAGAGCATCAGCATGATCATTGGATGCATCAGGTTTGTATAACATGACATAGTTGAACTTTTCCAAAACCACATGCCATCTGGCTTGATGTTGTGATAACATCTGTGGTTTTTTTCAGTACTTGAGATTTTTATGATCTGTCCAGATTTCAAATTTCTCTTGTCCAATGAGGTAGTAATGCCACTTCTCTATAGCATGTATCATTGCCAAGAGTTCTTTGTCATACATAAATAGAGTAATTGCACTCTTGTGCATTGAAAAAATGAGAAATGAAGGCACAAGGCCTCCACAAACCATCTTTATATAATATAGAGAAAATGGCACTGGTAGCTATATTGCTAGCATCCATTTCTACTTGCATGTCCATGTTGTTACGGGTCTAACATTTTCACCTCTCTATTTTCTTTCTTGTCTTATCTTGTCATGTCATGTGATCTTATCAAAGATCTAATCATCTAACTACTGTGAATGCTCTATCTAATCTTTCAGACTTAGAACTTTTCACACAATGGACACTCTCTTCTAACAGATCTATGATTCACCTATGCCTAGTACTGTTTCACCTGTTTACTCATCATAGTGTAGGCTTCTCTTCCATTCTGCCACATTCTCATGTGTGCATCATGCTCACCTTCTATTCCATTCTATGGCTATGCTGCCACACCATGCTCTATGTGCATATTACTCCTATATCTACGATTAGATGTACACTAGTACAAACATCCATGTAGTATATATACTTGAATGCAATGGCCAGAGAACTCAGTCTAGTTCTCTTGGTCTTCTCCTCAGAAAGTCCAGAGTAGCCTCCTCTTCCTCTTTCCACTTCTAAGTCTAACTATTCTGTGCAACCTTTGAGCTGAAACAACCCTCAAAGCTTGAAGCTCAAAGGTTGCACACAGAAAGGCTAAGACATTAAAAATAGAGGAGAGTGGAAGAGTACTACAACTGGGACCCTTTGAGGGGAAAAGACCAGAAGAACTAGACTAGAGTTCTTCAGTGCTGCATTGGAGTTTATATACTACAACAGTGTTTACCAGTATTGACACTGTATCTACGATATGCAATGCTTTGTCCGCATGTATGGAAATGGAATGGAAGCATAGAAGCATAACATGAGGCCAACACGCTGTGTGGCAGAATGGAAGTTAGGAAGCATACAACATGTGATGGGCATGTACATCAAATGGAAGAGAAGTATGAAGTAATAATAGCCAGCATGGTAATGAAGTGAAAAGGTGAATACTGTGACAGGGTAAGTGGATCGTAGATCCGTGAGAAAGGTTTGAGTGTCCAGACTGACTAAGCAGTCATTGCACGAAAAGATTCTAAGTCCATGAAATGTAAGTGAGCGTTCATGATAAGATAGATGATTAGATCCTTAGGGATCAAGTGATGCAATAAGATAAGATAAGAAAGCAAAATGTGAAGGGGAAAAATGTAGACCTGTAACATGAGCCTTGTTACTTTTTGGGTTGTTTCACATATCTCTATTAGGGTAGGCTAAGAGGGAGGCCATGGTAAATTTGTTTTTTAAGGCTTTAAATGCCCTTTTGTTGCTCAAATCCCCATTTAAATACAACATCTTTTTTGGTAAGATCATTGAGAAGGTGTGCAACATTAGCAAAACCTTCTATGAATTTTTGGTAGTAATTGCAGAGTCCAATGAATGCTTGGAGCTGTTTGAGGCATGTGGGAACCAGCCAATCTAATACTTCAGCAGCCTTCTTTTTCTGCATTTCTACCCCCTCTTTAGATACCACCATTCCTAAGAAATCTACCTTCTCTTTAGAGAAGAAGTATTTTTCTGGTTTAATGTAGAGATTATTTTCCCAAAGCCAAAGCAACACTTCTTTGACTCATGCTCTTTGGGGGTCTTACCCTTGGTAATGACCATGATGGCATCTATGTAAATAATTATTATGGCATACATATCATTAAATATATTGTTCATCATTTGTTGAAATGTAGGAGGGGAGTTGGTCATGTCAAAATACATGACTGTTGGTTTGTAAGCACCAACTGGGATGACAAATGCTCCCTTCCATTTGTCCCCTTCTTTAATGCATACATTATTATATCCCCATTATAAGTCCATAGTAGTACATATGTAGATTGGCACCTTTTAAATGGTCAATAAGTTGTAGAATGAGAGGAAGAGGGTAAGCATTTTTGATGGTTCCCTCATTTAAATAACAATAGTCCATGACAAGTCTTTTTTTCCTGTCTTTTTGGGAATAAAAAAGACTGGTGATTGTTGCAAACACATCATATGATGTATTACGTGACACCATCTTTATCTTTTCTTTTCTTTTTCCAAGTCATGTGACTTCTACCATTTTCAATCATGTGACCATGAGAAGGTCTAGACCCAATCATGTGGACTTTTTCCAGACTCACAGGGCTAGACCCTTATCTCTTATCTATGACATCATAGTACAGACAGTCTAGGCTATGACGCATGCTGACATCATTGCCTCTAATCCTTGACACAAGTATTTATTTAACCTACCCTAAAGTACCTGCCCTAAACGTAGTCATTAGGTATATAATCTGAACAAGCACTACCGAGAACTTTAGTCAAGTTCTTGTTGGTTTTCCCCCAATCACTTGTCTCTAAACAAGCTCCTAGTGTGATTTGGCCCAAGTCATTCTTTGATTTGAGGTTGTCAACATTAGAACTTGACTACTCTTACTTGCCTTGAATCACACCTCGTCTTTGGACACTTTTCTCATTGTTACATGCGGCCCCCAGTATTAAGGGGATACAGCTGGACTTCAGGCTTAAGGAGATCTCCACTTCACCCCTCCCTGCTTTTCTCTTGCACCCTTGTGCACCTTTGTTTTATGTAGTCCCAGGCACTAGAGCCTGCAAAGATCAGTAGTCTGTAAGGCGCTAATAGGGGTACCCTTGAGCAGGTCCAACACATTTAAAAACCACCCCAACAACCCTTTCTTTCTCTTGGCACATGTGCTGTACCCTTGTGAGGTACATTTGTTTACACTTAGTTACCTTAGTCCGAAAGCACATGAAAGAGTGGTCCTGTATCCATGTGCCTAGAAATATGTAGTTCAAAGCAATGGTCAAAGATTGAGATTTGATGTTGGTACCTGGAGAGATCTTAGATCCTCAGTACATTTAACTCTTTTTGGATGTTCCCCTCTCTCCCAAAGTGGAAAAAGGAGGAAGAAGAAGTTGAGCTCTCACTCCTTTGCACTCCTTCCCCTTCTCCTTCTCACGACCCAAACGATGATCCAGTAGTTCCACTCCCAAACATCCAATACACATACCCCCACTTCCTCGATTATGCCTGAGGCGGCCTATGCTTTCTGACCCCGTTCCTTAAAGAACTAGTGGTCACAAAAGAAGAAGCTGACGAAGCAAGGATCCCAGCTCTCAAGTTTCATGAAGCTCAACAAGCATACATACACAGCCCAGACTTAATCAGTCCAGCCAACCCTCCTATCCAAGCTGCACTTTGACCCCTTCACCAGGAGGTCGCCATCCCCCGTCATTCCATCCAATGAAGAAGAATTCCCTGTCACCTCCCCACCTTCGCCAACAGTAACCCCATCTCCACCAATGTCTGACCTCACACTACTCATCGATGAGATACATGCTCAGTTGGCAGAAATGCAAAGGGACTTAGAAGCGGCAAAAGACATCGCTAATGCTGCTTCCATGGCCGTGGCAGGTCCACGAATGGAGGTTAAAGTCACAAAGAAAGTAGAAGTCATACCTGATCCCAGACTTTTTGATGGCTCTTATGATAAATTTGATGAATGGTGGATGAAATTGTTAGTTTATCTCACCATCAACACAGAAATGTTCTCATCCTCAAAGGACAAATGCATTACATGCTGGACACGCATTGGCTCTAAGGAGCACAAAGACAAAAATGGAGCTGGCACATGGACCAGAAACCAGCTCCTCAAGCACATGCCAAAGCATCAAGCACTCTGGCCCATGGAGGAAGAATTGATGGAAATGATGGCTGCTCGTTTCCATCAAGGAGAAGATCATCCACAGGGTCTTCATAACTGAAGAAAGACAGGACACTATGGATGCCTATGTCAAAGTTATCAGAAGAATTGGCAATGCCGAAGAAGCTTTTGACTACAGGATCAAGAACAACCAGGGGTGCACCTGGGGTAACAATGCGCAAAAGGAAAGCTCAAGCAGAGCCTGCACTTATGGTAGCCATGGTGAGCTGATGGAAATTGACGCTATAAGCAAATGCAGCAAATGTTTCAACTGTCAAGGTCCTCACCTAGCCAAAGACTGCAACAAACCCAAGAAGGAGTGCAAGGAATGTAAGTTCCTTGGGGGCAGGCATAGCCAAAGGTGCACAAAGTATCATAGTGTTTGCACTACTAGCAGCTGGGATAGCAAGAGTGAAGAAGAGAGCGGAAGCTCTAAGAAGGGAAAGGAAAAGACAAGGACAGGAGAGTCCAACCCTGACCCTAAAAAGGCCATAAAAGGAATGGGCTTTGAAGAAATGAAAGCCTTTTTTTACGACATGCAAACATTGAAAATGAAGCAATCGGGAAAAGGGTGGTCTGCCTGAGTTCTCAGGAAACTCCTGTGGATGTAGCTTCTTCGTCATCAAACCCCCACACTGCTGCTTCAGGGTGGAATTTCAAAAATTCTTTTAGTATACTGGATGTGGAATATGGACAAGAGGAAGACGCATTCTTCCAATCTTCATCTACAGACAATTTTGTAATCAATACAACTGAGACCAGGAGTTAGATTGAGTCTGAACTTGCTGCATGGGAATGCAGGCTTAATTCAGTCAAGAAAAATAAAGAAAAAAATATTACATCTTATTTATTTGACAAAACTCCCAAATGGATTATGATCAGATTTGTTAAATCAAAGAAAGAGATCAATCTGGAAGTTGGGATTGCAGCCTCAACAACCAAACAAAAGATGACCATGATGCATGCCCTTTTGGATAGTGGTGCAAATGGTATCTTTCTTGATGCTACCTGGGCCAAGATGAATGGCATCAGGATTATGAAACTCAACTGACCGATCCTGGTATATAATGTGGACGGAACCAAGAACTCAGCTGGAGACATCACCCATATGGCAGAGTTAATCATCAACTACCAAGGTCACCACAAAAAGTTAGTAGCGGAAGTTACTGACCTGGGTAGAAATCCTTTGATCCTCAGGTACACGTGGCTTACCAAGCACAATCCCGAGATTGACTGGCAGATGGAATCTGTCAAACTGACATGCTGTCCAAGAACATGCTACCTTCTCTCAGATAGATTTGTGTTCTTGAGAACCTTAGAAGAGAAGGAACTCAACGATATGCCTTATGTGTACTGTACACTAAAACAGATTAGCTGACTCCAGGTAATGGACAAACCAGAAAAGACTCCTGTGAAACTAGTTTCAAAGGAATTCCATGAATGGCTGGATGTGTTTGGAAAGAAGCAGTCTGAACACATGCCTAAACGAAAGCCATGGGATCATGCCATTGACCCTAAGGCAGATTTCAAACCTCGAAAAGGCAAGCTTTACCCCATGTTGGTTACTGAACAAGAAGAGGTATCGGCATTTGTGGACAATCAATTATGAAAGGGTTACATTAGGCTCTCAAAATCCCCCCAAACATCTCCAGTATTCTGTATTCCCAAGAAGGATGGAAAAAAGAGGATGGTACAGGATTACTGTTACCTCAATGAAAATACAATAAAAAACAATTATCTGCTTCCCCTCATTACTCAACTCATTGATAGACTCAAAGGAGCTAAGCTATTTACAAAGATGGACTTACATTGAGGTTATAACAATGTATGCATTAAGGAAGGCGATGAGTGGAAAGTCACTTTTGTTTGCCACTGAGATGCTTATGAACCCCTCGTTATGTATTTTGGACAATGCAACTTCCCAGCTATATTCCAAGCAATGATGAATGACATCTTTGCCAACATGCCAGAAGTAGTCATAGTTTATATAGATGACATACTTATATTTACAAAAATGGACAACATGGAAGAACACAATAAAATAATAAAAGAAGTATTGCATAGACTAAAGGACCATGACTTATTTATTAAACCAGAGAAATGCTTCTTCTGTGTTCCCAAAGTAGAATTCCTCAGGATGATCGTTACCCCCAAGGGAATTGAAATGGAGCAGGACAAGGTACAGGCTATAAAGGACTGGCCAGTACCTAGGAACATAAAAGGTGTTCAAAGCTTCATGGGATTAGCGAACTTTTATAGGAGGTTCATAAAGAACTTTAGTCAGGTGGCTAGGTCCTTGAATGATTTGATGAAGAAGGACTACCCTTGGCAGTGGTCAGAACGTGAACAGGAGGCGTTTGACATGCTTAAAGAATGTTTTACCACAGCACCTGTATTGGCTTACCCTGACAATGATTGTCAATTCAGGGTCGAATGCAACGCATCAGACTTCGCAACCAGTGCCATGTTATCTATAGAAAAGGAAGGGATCTGGCATCCAGTCGCCTTTAGCTCCCACAGTATGTCACTGGAGCAAAGAAATTATCCTATTGCCGACAAGGAGATGCTAGCCATCATAGAAGTGCTGGAATAGTGATGCCACTACCATGAAGGCACAAAGTTCCTATTTGAGATATGGACAGATCATGCCAATCTCTAGTACTTCATAAAGTCTCAGGACCTGAATAGATGACAGGCTCACTGGGCTCAATATCTCACACAATTCAACTATGAATTGGTCAAGAAGCCAGGCACTTCTATGGGAAAAGCTGATGCTTTGTCCTGAAGAGAAGCCCACTCTATGGAAATCGAACATGATAACAAAGGAGTCATGATGATTTCCGCAGAACATGTGAGAAGTACAGAGAAAAGGGTGCAGGTCCACAGACTCGAAGAATCTCTTCTCAAATGCATCAGGAACACACAGTCTGAAATTAATGAACATGGCTCGCCAAGGCTTTGAGAACGATGAAAACAGACTCTCAAAATTTAATGGCAAAATCTACATACTGGTGGATGACATGCTCTGCCAGGACATTATAATGTTATATCACACCTCCACCTTGGCAGGTCATGGGGGGTCTGACAAGACACATGAGCTGGTCTCACGATACTATTTCTGGGAGACCATGTGTTCGCAAATAAAAGACTATACATTATGGTGTGAAAGATGTGCTCAGATGAAATCAACAAACATGCCTCTGGCAGGCAAACTCCAACCGAATCCCGTCCCAGAAGGTCCCTGACAGGACATTTCCATGGATTTCATTATGGACTTACCCGAAAGCAAAGGGTTCAACTTGATTCTTGTGGTCGTCGACCACTTCTTTAAGAAAGCCGTATTTATTCCCACACACAAGACGATTATGTCTCTTGGCACTGCAAAACTCTACTGAGATAATGTGTGGAAAGTCCACGGACTCCCACAGTCTATCATTTTGAATAAAGGACCACAATTCTCAGCACAGGTCATGAAGGATCTGGGAAAGATGCTGAAGATAGATCTTTGCATGTCAACCACTGTAGAGAGCTACATCTCTCTATGGTTGTAAACCCCTATATCTCCATATTCCCGACCCCCTCCTTTCCTCCTGTGGCCCCACTTGTTCATATCCTTTCACTGACCTGTGTCCAACAAAGTCCGAACAGTCCGAACAAGTCCAGTAAGTGGGACTGAAGTTCAAGGTAGGCCTAGACAAGTCCAGAGTCCGTTTATTCCATCTAACCACTTTCATCTCTTACTACTGCCTTATGCTTCAATTAGGCCTATTATAGACATTTCCAATATGAGTCAGACCGTCCAGAAGTTACAGGTCTCGTGACCTAACTTGTCACCATGGCCCTGCACTTACTGTACAAACCTGTATGGACTTCCATTTCACTTATATACACATTCTAGACCAGTTTCCTTCCTTGTCCCTTGGTTACTCCTCTTCCCTAGAAGGCCAGAGTAAGGTGTAGATACTTAGGTCTTGTAGCCTGGGAAGGGATACTAGTTTCCACCCATTGGATTCTCATCATCATTGTATATCACCCGTCTAAACCGTTCATTGTCGACCGCCCAACATGGCTCTCAGAAGAAGAACACCGTTGTTCTTGCCATCTCTAATGTCTTACTGCATGCCATATTCCATTTCTCACCATCTCCTCATGCACAGACTCTTGGTCCCCTACATTCAGACTACTGACCCCCACCCATGCTACCATATCTTCAGTCCAGACTTCCTTTGGACTACCTATCTCATTGGGTCAAGTAACGCCAGACTAACTTCTAGACCACGCCCACTCTGGAATCCCTTTAGGGACGGACTATTCATACCCTTCACTTTTCACTACAAGCTCTGACCAGAACATCCATTCCAGCAGGTCATACGAGCTATCTTCTCTTCACCGCGCTCCACCCTCAAACAGATGGTCAGACGGAACAGGTTAATCGGGATCTCCAGCAGTATCTTAGGCTGTTTATGGCCAAGAAGCAAGGAGAATGAACGGACTGGCTTGTGCTGGCATAGTTTAATTATAACACACAGGTTCATTCTGCAATGGGCAAGTCTCCCTTCTCAGTTACACGCTTTTATGTCCCACGCATGGGAATTGAACCCCTGGCATCCAAGGCCCTGGCAGCCACTGAATTTGCTGAACAAATGAAAAACATGCTAGATGAGACAAAAATGGTGCTCAAGAACACTTGTAAGCGCATGATGGCACAATCTGAGAAGAAACGCTCGGAAGCACCTATCTATAAAGAAGGCGACCAAGTTTGGCTATCAATTGAGCACCTGAACTTGCGGGAAATTCACCAATCACGTAAATTAACAGAAAGATGGCTGGGCCCCTATAAAGTAAAGAAGATGATCGGAATGAATGCAGTTGAGCTCACACTCCCACGCTTGATGAAGATCCACCCCATGGTGAACATCTCACAGGTTAAACCATACAAGCCATGTCTGCCAGGCCAACAAGCAGATAAACCCAGTCCTGTGCTAGTCACGAATGAAAATGTAGAGGAATATGAAGTTGACTTTATAGTGGACTCTAGACTCAAGGGACAGTGTCTGGAATTCCTCGTACACTGGAAAGGATACAGTGACGAAAATAGGATGTGGGAACCCAAATCAAATCTCACAAGGTCCAAAGGGGCCATAACAGACTTCTATGCAAAGAATGCCAATGCCCCATGGAAACTGTGAATGGCTCAGGCAAACTTTGACTCTTTATTTAAACCTTATGAGAACTTTATGGATTCTAAAGTGGTTTGTTGAAATCACCTGGAAGTTGATCCCTAAATGGGGGGTAGTGTTGCAAACATGTCACATGACATATCACATGACACCATCTTTATCTTTTCTTTTCTTTTTCCAAGTCACGTGACTTCTCCCATTTTCAATCACGTGACCATGAGAAGGTCTAGACCCAATCATGTGGACTCTTTCTGGACTCACAGGGCTAGATCCTTATCTCTTATCTATGACATCATAGTACAAACAATCTAGGCTATGACGCATGCTGACATCATTGCCTCTAATCCTTGACACAAGTATTTACTTAACCTACCCGAAAGTACCTGCCCTAAATGTAGTCAGTAGGTATATAATCTGAACAAGCACCACCAAGAACTTTAGTCAAGTTCTTGTTGGTTTTCCCCCAATCACTTGTCTCTAAACAAGCTCCTAGTGTGATTTGGCCCAAGTCATTCTTTAATTTGAGATCATCAACAGTGATGTCTGAGGGGATTTTAAAGGATGAATATAACTTTTTTTGAGTTCTTTTTTGATAAAGGTTTGGATTTTGTCCATTTTGGAGTCTAATAACAGAATTACCCAACTCTTCTTTGGAACAAAGTCTTCTTTTAAGTCTATGGTGTGATCCCAGTGCTTTTGCTCTGGAAGCCATTCTGACCCCTTGTCTGAGAAGACATCCAGAAACTCATGGTAGGCTTTCAAGACTTTGTCCTTCAATCCTTCCTTATTACCACATAAATATGGGTAATGTCCAATATGTAGGGGATTGGGAGGTGTGAGCAAACCCTGCATGACTCTGCAGTAAGAGATATAATGTGAGAATAATAAGGTTTTCACTACCCAGTTGATGTCCAGATTATAATGGACCAGCCAATCATAGCTGATGAACATGGCATGCAAATTGAGGCTTATGACATAAGCTTCCACAGTTTCGCTATGTTCATCAATGAAAACAATTAATTCTACTTTGTTTTTTTATTTTGCTTATAAATCTGTTAGATTCATCAGCATTTTTTACTGGGAATGAGGATGAAAGAGGAATGAGAGGAATTGAATGCATGAAACAAAAATGGAAATCAATGAATGTATTTGTGGTGCCCAAGTCTAGAGGAGCTGATAGTTCAACTTAGTGCCAGTTGACTCCTTTCTTGAACATAATCTTGGTGTGGAGAAACATTTCTCCTTCCATGCCAAAGTTCCGCAGAGTTCTTTTAGTAGGGAATTTGAATAAATAAGTTGAGTATTTTTTATTTGCTTATTAAAAGAATTAAGCATGCTATTATTTACTTCCAGCACCATGCTTTTGCTAGGAGAGATCACTCTTTCAGAAGAGGAAAGATATATATTGTGAAAAACAGCTAACAAATCTAACAAAGGAAAATTGGCTTCCATACAAGCTGTAAGCTTGCTAATATAGTTACATAAAGGTAATAGAAGAGGTTTAGAAGAAAGGTACAATAAATTGTTCAGACCACAAACACCCTCAGTATCTACAGTTATTGTGCTTTCAAAGCTACCACCACATGTTATTTTGTCTCAACTTCTATCCTATCCCTCCAATAGGCTTCTGCCTCTTTGGTTGTATATATTGCATTATGGGACTGTGCAGCAACCACAGGAGGAGTTGGAAGAGGTCTTCCTTGATATGGAGCTTGGTAGTGTCCTTGATATGAGTATAGGACCAGGGCCCATTGTTGAGAAACATGTACCTCAGAAGCTGACTGCTCTGGATATATTGGGTAAGGGGATACTTCAGGTGATTCCACACCTATTAATTCATACTTATATTGTGGCATGTAGGTGCTGGTGGTATGGTCCCAAACTTCCACGAGCCTCATCTTGGATCTTGGGGGCCTTTTGTTTGGATTAGTGTTATAGTCAGGCCATATATGGCTAACCTTGTGATAGCCATAGCATATTCATGTGTCTGGTCTGCCTTAGGCCTGAACTGCACCTATCTCCATTTGGACACTCCTCCCTATAACCTGAATTGAGGTATTGATAACATACGAAAAAGAGCAGAGGTTGAGTGCTAGTGTGAGTAAATTGGTAGGGGGCCCATTCAGGTACAGGAAAAGCTGGACAGGTTGGCAGATATCTTAGAGGAGGGAATTGTTCTACAGGATATCTCCAAGGAGGGGGGAAAGTTCCTAGAACATACAGCAGAGATGCTCTTTCCATGCATATTTTCTCCATATTCCTTCCCACCATCCTGAGGGAATCTCATAGGATGGAGCAAGTGTTGCAGATGGTGTGGAGTGACAAGTGGTAGTAGACTTGATAATTCACCCCTTGCCTAAGGAGGTGAATTGCTTTGGAATCATCAATATCTGATTTGACATGAAGCTTGTCAAACTTTTGCAGGTACTGATTGATGTATAGATTTTCTTGTTTGAGCTGTAATAGCTCCTTGTATGATTCTTCCACTAGTATCTGAATGCAAAAGTGGTTGAAGATTCCATTAGAGAGTTCTGAGAACCCAAGCCAGGCTCCTTCTTCTTTGGTAAGATCCATAATTGGGTTCCCTTTACTATCCAGCTTAGAATTTTCTTTTGCTAGATAGTACTTGTCCAACATCATTCTCACAAAAGGGGCTGCTTTTCCCACCATGCAAATGTGATTGGACTTCCATTTGGTCACATGGACCCAAACACAAACCTTTACTCACTAGTCACAAAAGGTCTTGTGATTACCATCCCACATGCCTGGGTCAGCAATTTTTTTGGTGTAGTCCTTTGACTTATCATTGTTGATATTCTCCAAGACAGTGGACAATGCCTGGAGGGCATGGGCAAGAACATCATTGGAGCTAGAATGAAACAACCCAAAAAGCGTAATGCTCAAAGATTGCACTAAAACACTTAGACTTGGAGGAGAGAAGGAGGAAAGGAGACTACTCTGATCTTTGAGGGGAAAAGACCAAGAGAACTAGACTGGAGTTCTCTGGCCATTTATTGAGGTCTTATATACTACATGTTTGTGTACACTTGTGTACGTCTAATCTACGATATAGTAGGGCATGTGCATAAAGTGTTACGTTTTTTTCTCTTTATCGCTCTATTTACCTTGTTACGTCTCGACTTGTCACTCGCATGTGGTGCGGTAGGTCGGCTTCCATCACTTCTGCTTCACTAATCCTCGCCAACCCCTCCGATGTTATCATCACCTACTTGTTCTCTTAGTTCCTTACATGGACTTATCTTCCTCCGCAGTCGCCTCTCTCATGATGACGAGTGTTCCATCTGTTTCCATCTGTTTCCATCTGTTTCCATTACTTTAGTCAGCCTGGTCCGTGCGCATCTTCCCCTTTATTTAAACCTTACTGCATCACTTGTATTTCTCTATTCTTGATCTACGCTTAACAAGCATACTTTCTTGAATCCCCCGGGAGTCCAGCTTCCACTCCTAAGTCCTTGCCCTCATCTCTAAGTGTGGCTCTTTGTCGATGCTCCTCTTCTCGCCCAAGACCTAGTAACCCTAGGCATCCTCGTATAAAGACCCAGCGCCCCTGGGCATCCCTATTAGTCTCTGTGAGACTTCCTCGTCCTAGTAACTCATTATCCTCGCAGCTCCCCAGACGTTGGTCTCTTCGTGAGCATCGCCTGTGGAGTATCCCTGTTGAACGAGTTTCCCTTGGTACGCTTCGCGTAACATAAAGCATGGTGTGGAAACATAGCCATGGAATGGAAGAGAAGTGTGACATGAGGACCACATGAGGATGTGGCAGAATGGAACATAAGAAGCATGGCATGCATGCAACGCATGTAGAATGGAAACAAATACTAGCCTGCATGGTGGTGAGTGAAGATGTGAAACCATGCTAGGTATAAGTGGATCTTAGATCCGGTAGAAGTGAGTGTTCGTTGCGCGAAAAGTTCTAAGTCCAAAAGATTAGATAAAGTGTTCACGGTAGTTAGACGATTAGATCTGATAAGATCATATGACGCGATAAGATAAGATCAAAAGATAAAATAAGGGGAAAAATGTTAGACCTGTAACATAGAAGACAACATCTTTACTGAGCTCTACAGTGACCTCCAAAACTGTTGCAATATTTAACCCTGATATGGTGTGTGAAGCACACCACAATCACTTGTGGGAAATTTGCTTAGCTACAAATTGGTCCCTGGGTCATGTGATTTGGTCCAGTGGCTGTGGGGATATGCATACTTCAAAACAGCAATATCATTGCAACAGTTTTGCATCTTTTGTTAGCAAAGGTGGAATTTCATTGAAATAATACAATAACTCATAATGTTTGGTGCTACAAACAAGGATATATATATATTTATTATATTTGAGTTGAAAAATGTTCACACACTCATTTATTCCCACCATCATTACTATAAAATCTTTATTTTCTACCCTAAGTCTAAAAGTCTTCTTTTTAGAGTATTTCAGGCCTGCTTAATGGGATAACATCAACCAACTATGTAGATACTACCATTGGTCTGAAATACTACCCACTCAGCCATTCCTGACCCTTGTTGCAAGTATTCTTGAGCTTACTATACTACTACATATCCATGTCAGGAGAATTGAGACCACAATATTATAAGGTTTCCTGTAGTTCATGCTTCAAAGTGTGAAAATATGGGTCCCCATATATCCCATCATCAATTTTTATAACATAGCCAAGACTCTTCCAAATCATACAGCCCCATATCATCAAATAACTTTTCTACTTTTCTAAGCTAACTTGTCACTAAGCCTGGCACTTGGCCTTTTCCATATCTATTGACATCCATGTGACCCTAGGTGATTGATTTTGGTCTAATGAGTCAATACTACCCTCTTCCAACCCCCTACAGGCCAATCCTTTCCTAATTTAAATGTGTATTATAATGCTTGGTAGGGAAAAGAGGAAAGTATCACTTCACCATAATCTCCAAGCTGGTTTTTTTCAAGTTCTGATGAACTGTGTTTGAAGAGGAAGGTTTATTGATGAATTTGAGAATAGATTTGGTAACTTGAACTACATATTCTCCCTTGTGAGTAGTGACAAAATGAATAGAAGGGTAAATATTAATAGGGGAAAGCTGAAATGGACAACCTCCAATAGACTTCTGAAGCTCAAAATGGTCTTTGGAGTAAAGTATGGATATATTATAAGCTTGCCAGAAGAAAAGGAATAAATGGATTGACCAACATCAAGTACAGTTGGAATAGAATATTATTGGGTAGATTAGAGTAATTTTATGATAGTGGTGGTGGGAATAAATGAGTGTGTGAATATTTTTCAACTCAGATATAATGTATATGTGTGTATCCTTGTTTGTAGCACCAAACATTATGAGTTATTGTGTTATTTCAATGAAACTCCACCTTTGCTAATAAAAGATGCAAAACTGTTGCAATGATATTGCTGTTTTGAAGTAAGCATATCTCCACAGCCACTGGACCAAATCACATGACCCAGGGACTGATTTGTAGCTAAGTGTTTGTACTCTGTTTGGCTCCACCAAAGCTAAGCAAATTTCCCACAAGTGATTGTGGTGTACTTCGCACACCACATCAGGGTTAAACATTGCAACAGTTTTGAAGATTACTGTATATTCCAAGAACTCTCTGGGGACACAATAAACTAGGTAGCAAAAATGATGGGAACAAAAGTGGGTAAAGTAGCAGTAGCGTAAAGTAAAGATAGATTTAATGGACTTCTTGTACATGCACAGTAATAATGTTCTACCTCCCAAATTATTTTGGGGTCTAATAGAGATGAAATCTCAGCCTCAGCAATATGGTGGTCACTGAGTCAGTCTTCACACATAGCACACAACCCCTATGCAGATTGATCACTTTCAGGGGAGAGGAGAAGAAGGATGTATGTAGTTGGAACTAAAACTACTCTTCCTAGGAACTCCCCTAAAAGTGTTGGGGGTAATAGAATGTAAAGTCTTCAGCAACAGCTGGAATGGATCTTACAACCAAATCACAAGTTACTTGTCATATACTCTGAACAACCAATAGAGTGGCATGTCATCTTTTTCAACAACAGTGGAAGGATTTACTCTATCATGTTGAGCAAGTGATATCTTCTAGTTCTCTGTTCCTTAATCCTGGAGTCCAGGCAGTGTATGATAGTCATTTCCAAGTGTTGTGAACCATACTGATTGCTCACTGTGTAAATGCAGGCACTGCAGTGTTCAATAGTACTTTTTTTTATTTTTTTATTTTTTTAATATTTTGTGCTTTTGTACTTTGTAGCTACTTAAATTACTTATTTGCTTAGTGGATGTTACAATCTATGTGTTATGTGAAGTGTACAGGGGGACTCATTCAACAGGGATACACTTCGGGCAATGCTCACAAAGAAACCAACATTTGAAATACTGCAAGGATAACAAGTAAGGCAAGGACAGAGAAGATTGAGGTGAGCTCAATAAGATGCCTTGGGCTTCAGGCTTTTGTGAATAAGAACAAGAGGGTTGACAATGAGTTGCACTTGAGTCATGCTCAAGGATAAGGAACAAGGGTTGAAAGCTTGACTTCCAGGATGACTCAAGAGTAACACTTGTATTGTGTAGATCAAGAATAGAGAATACAATTAAGGTGATGTAGGTTTATATAGTAAAGGGAAAGCATGCATGGACCAAGTTACTATTAGGAAAGGAACATGATGGAAACTGGAGGAAACTGGCTGTTATGAGAGAGACAACAAGAAGAAAAATATGTAAGTCCATATTAGGGAAAGGTCAAGGTAATAAATGGATAAGGGTAAAGTTGAAAGGGTTAGCAATGACAAACAATAAAGCTAAAGTGATAGAAGCTAATCACCTGTGCCAAGTATAGATGACAAGGCAAAAGGTACAGAGGAGGATACAAGGAAAGAGGAAGAAAATTATAACACTATATTGTGTACAAAGTGTGAAAATATTGAAAGCAGCTGAAAGCTTAGCAAAGCATGCTCAAAGTAAGCTTAAGTAACATGTAGATTTGCTAATGTGGGCTGAATGCCAAAGCAATGCACTAATGATATTGCATTGCATGTTTGAGGGAATACTTGTTCACTATAGTTGGTGGTGCCAGGCATATGAAAGAGTCAGTGTGGATTAGCAGTGGTGGAGAAAGTGGGGGGTGGCAAGTGCAAGGATGGTGATAGCATTGAAGGCAAAGGTAGTGGAAGATGGAGACTTCTGTGGTTTTCACCATATGGGCCTCTCTCCTTTTGCTTTTGTTAGCTCTTTTCAGAGTACTTACTGTTGCAGCATTTCTTTACATTCTTGTCATCACCCTTCTTCCCCTTTGACTGTTGTTCTAAGAACAAGGGGTCACCTCCTTTCCACTTTATAGTGGAAATCTTGTTGGCCACTGGGACCTAGGCAGGCTTATACTGTGCAGCTTGCTACTACCTAGTGGCTATGACCAGTGTCTCAAGCTTAGTGATGGAAGATGGCAGGCTATTGCCTTCTCCTTTGAATAGGAGACCTTGTTGTATGCATTCTTAACCAAAGCCTGGTTAAGGAGCAAGGAGAGAACATCCATGGAGTGTGGGATCTTGGACATTACCAACATGGTCTGCATCTTGGCAGACACAGGATACTCAAGTTCCTTAAGCTGGAAAAAGGCAGCATTTAGCTTGGCAAAAATTAGTGCCTAGTAGGCATTTTCGGTGATTGAAAGTTCCAACATTGTTTTGAACTCTATATAAGCAGAGGTGATGAAGGAGGTGAAATAGATCTTCTTGAGTGCCATCCAGAGGCTGGAGGTAGAGTCCTTGTTGGTGAAGTAGAAGGTAATATGGACCTCCAACTTAAGATGAAGTGTTCTGAGTGCCTTATCATTGTTGTCCTTTTAGGCATGAATTTCATACTGGTTGGTGATGACACCATCCTCCTTGTTCTCCTTGAGGTAGGTCCATCAGAAGATAAACCAAAGGTCCTAGGAGTGGAGGTATGGCTTCATATTTGTAGCCTAATGCTTATAATTGGTACCAGAGAGCTTGGTGAGCTGTTTGAATGTGGAAGATATGATTGAATAAGATCTGGAATGCATCAAAATCATCAGCACATTTCTTAGTCTAAAAAGTAAGGAGTAGGTGAAAATATTTATGCATGTCTGAATATATTCATGTCCAGAATCCCAAAGTGACATACTGTAGTTTTTTTATAGGATTTAGGGTTGAGACAATGATTAATGCTGCTTCAACAGCATTAAATTCATGAAAGCATATAAAACACATCACCATGGAAGAGCACGAGTATTTGTATTACTTTCTAATACATACAGGTAGAAATACATATACTTGTTGCATGTGTAAAGCATTGCAATGTTCTATCCATTCAATATGCTAAAAAGCAGGGCTGATAACCTGTTGAAGCAGGACATAATAGAGTCTTGGTTACTGGATATAACTATGTTTGTTGGATAATAGGCTTGAACATGGTGGTAATCAATAAAGAATTAATTGGAACTCAGCTCTGCTGAGTTTGTACCTAAATATAGGTATTGTATGAACTAACTACTCAAACTAGTGTATTTAGTAGAATTACCATTCAATATCACTAAGTAGGATAAGCTTATATCATATACACTGGATTTTTTAAGAGCTGATTTGATAATTCAGTCACTAGCAATTATATGTCTCTTTATAGAGTTAGCTGTTCACCTCTATTATCCTAGGCTGGCCAATCCTGCATTACTATACACCTCTCAGCTCTTTGTAAATGACACCTGCCCCTTCACTTCTCAGCCTCCACATATACTATTTAAGCTTGTCATTAATCTATGGTGGCATATCAGCATTGCATTCAAGAGAAAGCTAGCCACTTTGCAAAGATATATTGGCTTCTGATGACAATGATATCATTGAGGCTTTTCAGACTAGGCACTTTTATATAACAGAGAACTATATTTATGGACTTGGTCCTAATGCAATCACAAAAGCTGCAAAGGATATTCTGCCACTATACCTGCAGATAAGCTCAAACTGGCAGACCATCATACACACTGTGCCTGGGGAACTAGGTCTGCCAAATGCAGATACTCATCCCATAAAATTTCAACTCCTAGCAAGGTCAGATTAGCTTGGTGATAATATTCAAAAGAAGGTAGTGCCTAATATTTCACTCCAATCCAATAATAACCATTGGTCCTCTTTATCAATCTCTCATACAGTTCCTGAAACAATTCCTATATCATATGTGCAATCTCCATCAAACTCCTATCTGACCTCTGCCACAAAACAGGTGGTGGCAAGTCTATGCTCACCATTATCCCTACTGTCATGAAACCACAAAGTGGCATTGTGGTCATATTATCTCTGAGGTCATTGATGACAGGCTGGACATGCAAGCTGGGTGGTATTAGAATATCCTATCAGGTTTAGAATCCAGCTGTTAATGGGAGATATTGTTACACAGATATTAACTTTATTTTAATATCTGCTGATTAAGACACTTTTGCAGACTGGAGCTAAATGAGGTATTGCCAGTGACTTATATGATCTTCAATAAGGTGCACCTGGTTTTACTTGCTAATGACTTCCAGACATCACTCACCAACATGTTGGAATTGCATCAAGTGGACATGCAGGTCATCCTTCTTAGTGGTATAGTTTCCCTAAGCAATGTTCAGGTCCTCAGGCAAGTGTTTGGATTATTGAAAGACATTATAGAGGTATAGGAATGTAGCAATAGGCTAGAGCTGGAGTATATTCTGGAACATTCAGTTGCATCATCAGCAATACTAAGCAGGGTCATTGACATTAGGAAGACAGCACACTTGCTGTGGTCACAAAGATTATGGACTTGTGTTCATGGCATACTTGGAGGATGTGCATGCACTCACTTCCAGGGTCAGTTGGGTATATACAGTGACTTTATAAACCATTGCAATACTTGGCTGTTTTGCAGTAGTGGTAGTATAGTGTATGGAGATGTGGGAAATCCCACTTAGCCTTGGTGAACCAGGTTGCAGTGCTGACTAATGGCTACAAATTGGTTTCTTGGTCATGTGATTCAGCCCAGGGGCCATGATAATAAGGTTATTTTAATACAGGATTGT
>JBBPSC010000272.1:0-22505 GCA_038093395.1 Baorangia bicolor
TTGTGTCCGCGAGTGCCAGGCTCGACGACTCGTCTCGCAATTAGGTCTGCGTCGATGATTGGGATGTCATGAGAAGCGAGCAGCGCGGCAACGGTTGACTTTCCAGTTGCTATACCGCCCGTGAGACCGACGACTACGGGTTGAACAAATAAGAGAGCGTTAGGATGTTGCAGAGTAAAAGCAAATACCGAGCATTCGAGTGTGATTTGACGGTCACTCTCAGAGGGTTGATGAGCCTGCTTCCTTCCAATTACTGCTGAAGCTTTCCTTGATATCTAACATTACACCAAAATGTCTGAGCCATTATTCACGAAACAGCTCCACATTTCTGGGTGTACACTTTCGATAAGGGCCATCAGCTGAGCAGACCTTGAGTACAGTTGAAAAGGTCATAATGCATGTTGGCAGGACCCCCTGAAACCTAATGCATTACCAGGTGTATGCAATACACCTAATGTGCCCGAAAAAGAGGCCTAATAAGGCTGAGCACCAGATTTAATAGGGTGTCTCAAAGAGGGTTAATGAGAAGAAAAGAAGTGTGTACGTAAGCAGAAAAACATGCAGGAAAGTTTCCGAGTTGATGCTGACAAAGGGGCACAGTGTGGGGCAGTCCAACAGCTGGCTGGCCGGCCAGCATGCTGCAACTGTGCTGCTGCTGCATTGCCCTATACCCATCATCTCCAACCACCATCTACCCATCTACCCTGGTGCCACCAATGGCTGGGAGCAAGCAGTGCAAGCCCATCATCCAGTGGGAATGACTCCCTGATTGGACAGATCATCTCATTGCATGGGGCAACTCCCACCCTAGTGAGTGCCTCAAACTTTTTTCAGATTTGAGCCAAGCTGTGTTACAGACACCACTAAAGACTCTACTTATTTACACTACTACTTTGGACTTCATTGTTTTCAAACCTTTTGATAGTCACATGGTCTGCACACGTGATTACAAAACCTTCAACTGTCATGTGACCCAAGGCATGTGACCATGGGAAAGATCAGGTGACAGGGTCTAGACTCTGCCCTCATCTAGAACATGCTGCATTTACATATGTCAATATTTATACCTCATCACACAACTTTTGCTTCACACCTTTATTGTCGGTTACCAAATATGTACATCTTATCTGTAACACAGCTTGGTCTGTGTGCACTACTGTAACAATATATAAAGCAGGTGTAAATGGCTGAAGTCCTCAATCGTTTCCACTTGTCTTTGCTGGTAATTTGTGCATCATTACCTTGAAAGGGGTTTAGCATTGAGATAGGAGATTAAGGTTATCGGCTCCTTGACTTTCACTGTCCTGCCAGTGCTAGTGAGTGCTGCAAGGAAGTGACATCCTTGTGCACAATTGTCAGCCTGACACCTTAATTGGGAAGGGTTCGCAACACTTGGAAATGACTTTCATCACTGCCTGGACTCCA
Organism: Baorangia bicolor; assembly: GCA_038093395.1. Taxonomy (NCBI): domain Eukaryota; kingdom Fungi; phylum Basidiomycota; class Agaricomycetes; order Boletales; family Boletaceae; genus Baorangia; species Baorangia bicolor. The sequence goes on from JBBPSC010000272.1 coordinate 1,426, forward strand.
GGATTAAGGAGCAGATATCAGGGGGAATCACTTGCTCAGCATGACAGAGTATTCCACCATTGTTGAAAGAGACAATGTGCTGCTCAGTTGGTCATTACAAGTATACGACAAGTGCTCTGTGATTTGAGTGTGAAGATCCATTCTGGCCGTTGTGAAAGATTTTGATTCTGTTACCCCTGATGCTTTTAGGGGAGCTCCTAGGAAGAGCAGATTCATGTCCTGTTATATCACACTCTTCTCCTCCTCTCCTTTGAGAGTGATTAGTCCATGTACGGGTTGTGCCGTATTTGCAAAGACCGACTCAGTGACTGCCATATCGCTGAGGCTGAGATTTCTCTTGCTTTAGTCCTCAAAGTAATTTGGGAGGTAGAACCAAGTTTACTGCGCATGTGCAGGAAGTTCATTTCATCTACCTACATATTACATTACTGTTACTTTACCTGTTCTCATTCCCACCATCTTCAAAAACTCGTTTGCTGTATTTCCAAAGAGCATTTGGAAGATAGTGCTCAGTAAGAATGTTGTCGTCCAGTTCAGATGATGCTCTCACTCGTGCACTTCAGGCGTTGTCTGCTGCCTTGGAGAACATCAATGATGACAAAACCAAGGGCTATACAAAAAAGATTGCCAATCCTGGCACCTGGGATGGCAACAGCAAGACCTTCCATGATTGGTAGGCAAAGGTTAGGGTGTGGGTCCATGTGACCAAATGGAAGTCCAACCGCATCTGTGTGGTGGCAATCTATTCAAGGATGACAGGGGAAGCAGCCCCTTATGTGTGCCTCATGTTGGACCATTATTATGAGGCTGAGGAGGAACCGGAGCTTGACAGCAAAGGGGAACCCTTGGCAGATCTAACTAAAGGAGAAAGTGCTTGGCCCACTTTCTGAAACAACTCTCAAAGCTTGAAGCTCAAGGGTTGCACTAGAAAGGCTAAGACAAAAAGGAAAAGTGGAGGAGTACTACAACTGGGACCTTTGAGAGGAAAAGACCAGAAGAACTAGACTGGAGTTCTTCGGTGCTCTATTGGGGTTTATATACTACAACAGTGTTTACCAGTATTGACACTGTATCTACGATATGCAATGCTTTGTCTGCATGTATAGGAATGGAATGGAAGCATAGAAGCATAGCATGAGGCCAACACGCTGTGTGGCAGAATGGAAGATGAGAAGCATACAACATGTGATGGGCATGTTGGATCAAATGGAAGAGAAGCATGTATGTAATAATAGCCGGCACGGTAATGAAGTGAAAGATGTGAATACCGTGACAGTGTAAGTGGATCTTAGATCCGTGTGAAAGGTTTGAGTGTCCAGACTGCGTGGCAGTCATTGCATGAAAAGTGTCTAAGTCCATGAAATGTAAGTGAGCGTTCACGATAAGATAGATGATTAGATCCTTAGGGATCATGTGACATGATAAGATAAGATAAAAAGCAAAATGTGAAGGGGAAAAATGTAGACCCGTAACACTTTCAAGGTTCTCACTGAGGGTGTTTTCAACCACTTCCGCATCAAAGTCCTTGCAGAAGAATCCTACAAGGCACTACTAGTATTAAAGCAGGGAATGCTATACATTGACGAATATCTGCAAAAATTTGAGGAACTCTGATGCGAAGCTCGTGTGGGAGATGAAGAGGCATATCACCTTCTTAAACAAGGGGTGAATTACAACATCTATTATCAGGTTTCGCTTCACATGGTTTGCAATGACTTTGACTCATTGCATGACTCATTATGAAACGTAGGTCAAAATATGGAAAGAATTTGCATGGAGAGAGCACCACCTCCACGAGCTCCTTCCAATTTCCCACTGCCTTGTCATTACCCTCAAGAACAATTCCCCCCTCCTCATTATCTGTTGTGAACCCATACCAATTAAGGTGTAGGGCTGGTGATTGTGCACAAGGATAACTGCTTCCTTGCAGCGCTCACTAGCACTGGCGGGACGATGAAAGTCAAGGAGCCGTAAACCTTAATCTCCTCCCTCAATGCTATGGCCACAAAGGCTAATGATGCACGAATGGGCAGCAAAGACAAGTGGAAACGACTGAGGACTTCAGTCATTTACACCTGCTTTATATATTGTTACAAAAGTGTGCACAGACCAAGCTGTGTTATAGATAAGATGTACATATATGGTAACTGATGATAAAGGTGTGCGGAGAACAAAGCAAAAGTTGTGTGACAATGTATAAATATTGACATATGTAAAGATAGCATGTTCCAAATAGGGGCAGAGTCTAGACTCTGTCATCTGACCTTTCCCACAGTCATGTACTTTGGATCACATGACAGTTGAAGGTTTTGTAATCACATGCTTAGGCCATGTGACTATCAAAAGGTTTAAAACGTTGAAGTCCAAAGTAGTAGTGTAAATAATTAGAGTCTTTAGTGGTGTCCGTAACACTACCCCCTCTTTAAGACTCGTATTCCAGACAAGTAGCAGTATATTTTGTATTTATGTCTTCACCATATTTTTCAAAGAGAGAAGAGAAGTCCTGAAAGGAAAGTCCGCAGAGTTTGCGTGGTGTGGAGGGGTTTGCGAGGTGGAAATCAGCAATCATGTTTGTTCAAGTTTTCTGCTGATTCTCATGTTCTATCCATTTCGTCCCACCCCTTCCAATGCATGAGATATTCTAGCTTTCATCATTTCATTCTTGACATAACTATAAAGTCTACCTCATAAACTTCATAGCCTTCTTCATCTACCTGGATAGTATCCGGTCTAATTGTGGGTTGACCGGGTAATGGTTTCTGATATGGTTTAACTTGGGATACATTAACCACCTCATGGATGTTGATGGTTTTGGGTAAACAAAGCTTAACCGCATTTGGAAGAACCTTTAGGATCTCGTATGGTCCTATCCATTTTTGGGTAAGTTTCTTGGCTGTGTATGGAAGTTTGAGGTTGTCTGTTGAAAGCCAGACTTTATCTCCAATTGCATACTCCGGGGCATCCGACCTGCTTTTGTTGGCCTGTGACATCATTCTCTCCCTAGTTTTTTCTAATGTATCCTGTACCTCCTGATGGGCCTTGGTGCATTCCTTTCCAAATTCTCCTGTGAAAGACTTGGCATTTCCTTCAAATCCTAAGTGAGGGAAATAATTTCGGGTGACGGCAAATGGAATAGAGCTGGTTGCCGAGGAAAGGGAATTATTGTGATGGAACTGCGCCATTTTGATCCAAGAAGCCCATGTGTCTTGCTTCTTCACAATAAACGTGCAAAGATACTGTTCGAGTTCTTGGTTAACTCATTCAGTTTGCCCATCTGTTTGTGGATGATAGGCAGTTGACACTTTTTGCATAATGTCCAGGAGTTTACATAACTCTGTGGTGAAGTCCAATATGAACTGTGGTCCTCTATCCGATACTATCGTAGAAGAGAGTCCGTGGTTGCACCAAATATTGTCCCTAAATAATATAGCTAAGTCCTTAGATGAACACATCTTAAGGCATGGTATAAAGACTACTTCTTTGGAAAAGCAGTCTACTATGACACAAATAGAGTCAAATGATAACGATAAGGGAAGTTCCATGATAAAGTCTATAGATAAATCTTCCCAAGGGTGTTTAGCTGCAGGAAGTGGCATAAGTTTGCCGGTGGGTGCCTTTTGCTTACCCTTTGTGAGGGCGCACACTGTGCAGTGATCTACATATTGTTTTATGTCCTTTGTGACTCCAGGCCATGTAAAGTATCATGTGAGAAGATGAATGGTGCGAGCTTGTCCAGAATGTCCGCCAATTGGAGAATCATGACAAATATTTAAAAGTTCGAAATGTAAGGGTTCAGGAATGAAAACTTTGTTGTTTTCGTTAATAAACACGGCTTGTTCTGAATCAAAAGTGAAGTTTGGAACATCCATAATATTTTTTGTTTCTTTTTGGATTTTATCATAAAAAGAAGAAGATATCATGAGATTGTTTATAAAAATAGAAGGTGGTAACATGGTAATGTTTGTGTTGTGATCTTGGACTGCATTGCCATGATCTGATTGTCTAGACAAAGCATCAGCACAACCATTGGATGCGCCAGGTTTATACAACATAACATAATTGAACTCTTCTAGCACCACATGCCATCTGGCTTGACATTGTGATAATGTCTGCGGCTTTTTCCAGTATTTGAGGTTTTTGTGATTTGTCCAGATCTCAAAACGCTCTCTACCAATAAGGTAATGCCGCCACTCCTCAAGAGCGTGGATTACTGCTAGGAGTTCTTTGTCATGGGTGGGGTAATTACGCTCTTGAGTGTTAAATGAATGAGAAATAAAGGTGCATGGCCTCCACAAACCATCTTTACATAATACAGAGAGAATGGTGCCTGTGGCTATATCGCTAGCATTCATTTCCACTTGCATGTCCATGTCTTGATCAGGATAAGCTAAAAGGGGAGCCTTGGTGAATTGATTTTTTAAGGTTCGAATGCCACTTGCTGCTCTGGACCCCATTTGAAGGGAACATCTTTTTTGGTAAGATTGTTCAAGGGTCTAGCAATATTGGTGAAACCTTCAATGAATTTTCTGTAATAATTACAGAGTCTGAGGAATGCCTGGAGTTGTTTGATGTGTGTTGGTACCAGCCAATCCAGAACTCTAGCTACCTTTTTCTCTTGCATCTCTACTCCCTCTTTAGATACTATCATTCCTAAAAAGTCTACTTTCTCTTTCAAGAAGGGGCATTTTTCAAGTTTGGCATAAAGGTCATTTTCCCAAAGCCTGAGCAACACTTCTTTGACTATTGCCTCATGCTCCTTGGGGGTGTTACCCTTGGTAAAGACCATGATGTCATCTATGTAAATAATTACAACTGCATATATGTCATTAAATATATTGTTCATCATTTGTTAAAACATGGGAGGGGAGTTTGTCATGCCAAAATACATCACTGTGGGTTCATATGCTCCCACAGGAGTGACAAAGGCTCCCTTTCACTTGTCTCCTTCTTTGATGCAGACATTGTTGTATCCCCATTGTAAGTCCATAGTGGTAAATAAGTCAGCTCCTTTAAGCCTGTCAATGAGCTGAGGAATAAGAGGTAATGGGTATGCATTCTTGATGGTACCCTCATTTAAATAACAGTAGTCAATGACCAATCTTTTCTTCCCGTCTTTTTTAGAAATGAAGAAAACTGGAGATGTTTGAGGCGACTTAGAAGGATGAATATAGCCTTTCTTGAGTTCCTTTTCTATGAAGGTGTGAACTTCGTCCATTTCAGAGTCAGATAACGGAATTACCCTTCCCTTCTTTGGAACAAAGTCTTGTTTTAAGTCTATGGCATGATCCCAGTGCTTTCACTCTGGTAGCCATTCCAACTCCTTCTCTGAAAATACATCTAGGAACTCGTGATAGACTTTGGGAACTTTGTCCTTTAAGCCTTCCTCAATACTATGTAAATAGGGATATTGTTCAATGCGTGAAGGGTCTGGAGGTGTGAGAAGAGATCTCATCACTCCACAATAGGAAGTACAACATGGAAAAGAGAGGGTTTTTGCAACCCAATTAATGTCCAGATTATGATGAATCAGCCAGTCATAACTGATGAACATGGCATGCGAACCAAGGCTTGTGACATAAGCTTCTATGGTTTCGCTATGTCCATCAATAGAAATAATTAATTCTACTTTATTTTTTATTTCGCCTATGGATCTGTTAGATCTGTCAGCATTTTTTACTGGGAAAGAAGAACAAAGGGGGATAAGGGGAATGGAATGCATAGAACAGAAACGTGAATCGATGAAAGTGTTGGTAGCACCTGAGTCTAACAATGCTGAAAGCTTGACTCAATGCCATCATTCTCCTTTCTTGAAAGTTACCCTAGTATGTAGAGACATTTCTCCTCCCATAGCTAAGGTTCCTTAGAGTTCTTTTGGTGGGGGATTTGGATAAATAAGGCAAGTATTTTTTATTTGCTTATTAAGAGAATTAAGCATATTGTTTACTTCCAGCACCACGCTCTCACTAGGAGAGATTGCTCTTTTGGAAGAGGAAAGATATATATTGTGAAGGACACACGACAAATCTGACAACGGGAAATCAGCTTCCATACAAGCTGTAAGCTCACTAATATAACTACTGGAAGGTAAAAGAAATGGTTCAGGAGAAAGATATGACAAATCAACTGGACCACAGACACCCCCAGTATCTACAGTCATTGTTCTTTTAAAGCCATGGCAGCTTGTTGCTTGGCTTCCACTTCTATCCAATCTCTCCAATATGCCTCAGCTTCTTTGGTCGTATATGCTGCATTATGAGCCTGTGCAGCTACAGGAGGCATTGGGAGAGGTCAGGCTTGATAAACCACCAGGTATTGTCCTTGTAATGAATATGAATATGGAGCTAGAGCTCATTGTTGAGAAACATGAATATCCAGAGCTGACTACTCCTGATATGGTGAATAAGGGTCCACTTGAGGTGGGGCCACACCTATTGGATTATTTTCATATTCATAAGTTGGCACGTAAGTGCCTTGTTGGAAATCCCATACTTCAACTACCCTCATCTTGGGTCTCAGGGGGCGCTTGTGAGGGTTGGTGTTGCAGTCAGGCCAAATATGGCCAACCTTGTGACATCCATAACATGTGCATGTGTCAGGACGTCCTTGGGCTTGAACTGCACCAATCTCCATTGGCGCTCCCCTCCCTGGTTGAGTTCCAGTAGGAGTAAATTGGTATGGGGCCCATCCAGGTACTGAAACAACTCTCAAAGTGTGAAGCTCAAAGGTTGCACAGAAAGAAAGGCTAAGACTTTAATGGAGAGAGGAAGAGATGGGAGTACTACAACTGGGACCTCTTTGAGAGGAAAAGACCAGAAGAACTAGACTGGAGTTCTCTGGCGTTGCATTGAGAGCTTATATACTACATGGAGTGTGTACACCTGTGTATGTCTAATCTACGATTGCCATGCATTGTCCTCATGTGTGGGAATGTAATGGAAGCATAGAAGCATAGCATGAGGCCAACACGCAGTGTGGCAGAATGGAAGAGAAGAGAAGCATACCATGCGTGGTGCGCATGTTCATCAAATGGAAGAGAAGTATGTATGTAATAATAGCCGGCACGGAGATGAAGTGAAGATGTGAACTCCGTGACAGTGTAAGAGGATCTTAGATCCATGTGAAGAGTGGAGTGTCCATGCTGTCTAAGCAGCAATTGCATGAAACGACTAAGTCCATGAAATGTAAGTAGAGCATTCACGATAAGATAGACGATTAGATCCTGAGGGATCACGTGACGCGATAAGATAAGATAAGATCAGAAAAAGTGACATGTGAAGGGTGAAAAATGTAGACCCGTAACAGGTACTGGGAAAGCTGGACAGGGTGGTGGATAGTGAGGAGGGTGAAATTGTCCTTGGGGATAATGACGAGGTGGTGGGAAATTGGAAGGAGCTCGTGGAGGTGGGGCTCTCTCCATCTGAATTCTTTCCATGTTTCAGCCCACATTTCATAATGAGTCATGCAATGAGTTGAAGTCATTGCAGACCGTGTGAAGTGAGGACTGATAATATATGTTGTAATTCACCCCTTGCTTAAGGAGGTGATAGGCCTCGTCATCTCCAACATGGGCTTCGCATTGGAGTTCCTCAAACTTTTGCAGGTATTCATTAATGTATAGTGTTCCCTGCTTCAATGCTAGTAGTGCCTTGTAAGATTCTTCCACAAGGACTTTGATGTGGAAGTGGTTGAAAACACCCTCAGAAAGAACCACGAAAGTAGGCCAAGCACTTTCTCCTTTTGTGAGGGTGAGCAGTGGTTCTCCTTTGCTGTCAACCTTGGGTTCTTCCTCAGCCTCATAGTAATGATCCAACATGAGGCATGCATAAGGGGCTGCTTCCCCTATCATCCTAGAGTAAATTGCCACCACACAAATGCAGTTGGACTTCCATTTGGTCACATGGACCCACACCCTAACCTTTGCCCACCAATCTCAGAAGGTCTTGCGGTTGCTGTCCCAGGTGCCAGGATCGGCAATCTTCTTGGTATAGTCCTTTGACTTGTCATCATTGATATTCTCCAAGGCAGCAGACAATGCCTGGAGGGCGTGAGCGAGAGCATCATCTAAACTGGACGACAACATCCTTACTGAGCACTATCTTTCAAATGCTCTCTAGGAATGCGGCGAATGAGTTTTCAAAGATGGTGGGAACAGGAACGGGTAAAGTAACGGTAACGTAAGAGGTAGATAATAGAAGTGGACTTCCTGCACATGGACAGTAAACTTGGTTCTACCTCCCAAATTACTTTGGGGACTAAAAGATAAGAAACCTCAGCCTCAGCGATATGGCGGTCACTGAGTCGGTCTTTGCAAATACGGCATGACCTGTACGCAGACTAATCAACTCTCAAGGGAGAGGAGGAGAAGGTGTGAGATAACGAGACACAAACTGCTCTTCCTAGGAGCTCCCCTAAAAGTGTCAGGGGTAATAGAAGCAAAGTCTTCAGCAATGGCCAGAACAGATCTGTGCATCTAAATCACAAGACACTTGTTGTATACTCTGAACGACCAATAGAGCAGCACGTCGTCTCTTTTAACAATGGTGGAATACTCTGTCATGCTGAGCAAGCAATATTCCCCCTGTATCTGCTCCTTAACCCTGGAGTCCGGAAAGTGATGAAAGTCGTTTCCAAGTGTTGCGAACCTGTACCAATTAAGGCGTAGGGCCGGTGATTGTGCACAAGGATAACTGCTTCCTTGCAGTGCTCACTAGCACTGGCAGGACGATGAAAGTCAAGGAGCCGTAAACCTTAATCTCCTCCCTCAATGCTACAGCCACAAAGGCTAATGATGCATGAATGGGCAGCAAAGACAAGCGAAAATGACTGAGGACTTCAGCCATTTACACCTGCTTTATATATTGTTACAAGAGTGTGCACAGACCAAGCTGTGTTACAGATAAGATGTACATATATGGTAACCAATGATAAAGGTGTGCAGAGAACAAAGCAAAAGTTGTGTGACAATGTATAAATATTGACATATGTAAAGATAGTGTGTTCCAGATAGGGGCAGAGTCTAGACTCTGTCACCTGACCTTTCCCACAGTCATGTACTTTGGATCACATGACAGTCAAAGGTTTTGTAATCATGTGCTTAGGTCACATGACTATCAAAAGGTTTAAAACATTGAAGTCCAAAGTAGTAGTGTAAATAATTAAAGTCTTTAGTGGTGTCCGTAACATTATCCGCCACCCTGTCCAGCTTTCCTGGTACCTGGATGGGCCCCATATCAGTTCACCCCTACTGAAACTCAACCAGGGAGGGGAGTGCCAATGGAGATTGGTGCAGTTCAGGCCCAAGGATGCCGGGACACATGCATGTGTTACAGATGTCACAAGGTTGGCCACATTTGGCCTGACTGCGAGACCAACCCCAACAAGCAACCCCTGAGACCCAAGTTGAGGGTAGTGGAAATCTGGGATTTTAACCAAGGCACTTACATGCCAACATACAAATATGAGAATGATTCAATAGGTGCGGCCCCACCTCAAGTGGATCCTTACTCGCCATATCAGGAGCAGTCAGCCCCTGATATTCAAATTTCTCAACAATGGGCTCCAGCCCTGTACTCATATTCCCAAGGACAATATCAGGCAGCTTATCAAGCTCGACCTTTGCTGAACCCCCCAATGGCAGCACAAGCATATAACATGGCTTACACTACCGAAGAAGCCAAGGCTTACTGGAGGGATCAGATAGAAGTAGAAGCCGAGCAACAAGCAGCTGTGGCTTTAAAAGGACAATGACTGTAGATACTGGGGGTGTCTGCAGTCTGGTTGATTTGTCATATCTTTCACCTGAACCTTTTCTTTTACCTTCCAGTAGTTGTATTAGTGAGCTTATGGCTTGTATGGAAGCCAATTTCCCTTTGTCTAATTTGTTGCATGTCTTGCATAATATATATCTTTCCTCTTCCGAAAGAGTGATCTCTCCTAGTGAGAGCATGGTGCCGGAAGTAAACAATAGCATGCTTAATTTTCTTAATAAGCAAATAAAAAATACTCAACTTATTTATCCAAATCCCCCACCAAAAGAACTCCATGGAACCTTAGCTATGGGAGGAGAAATGTCTCTACATACTAAGGTGACATTCAAGAAAGGAGAATGATGGCACTGAGCAGAGCTATCAGCTTTACTAGACTCTGGTGCTACTAATACTTTTATCAATTCATGTTTTTGCATCATGCACTCTATTCCTCTCATCCCTCTTCATTCTTCTTTCCCAGTAAAAAATGCTGACAGATTTAACAGATCCATAGGCGAAATAAAAAATAAAGTAGAATTAATTATTTCTATTGATGGACATAGCGAGACTGTAGAAGCTTATGTCACAAGCCTCAGTTCGCATGCCATGTTCATTGGCTATGATTGGCTGATCCGTCATAATCTGGACATTAATTGGGTAGCAAAAACCCTCTCTTTTTCACATTGCACTTCTTACTGCAGAGTTATGAGATCTCTTCTCACACCTCCCAATCCTTTACATATGGGACAATATCCTTATTTACATAGTATTGAGGAAGGCTTAAAGGACAAAGTTCCCAAGGTCTATCACGAGTTCCTAGATGTATTTTCGGAAAAGAAGTCAGAACGGCTACCAGAGCGAAAGCACTGGGATCATGCCATAGACTTAAAACAAGACTTTGTTCCAAAGAAGGGAAGGGTAATTCCATTATCTGACTCAGAAATGGATGAAGTTCGCACCTTCATCAAAAAGGAACTCAAGAAAGGCTATATTTGTTCTTCTAAGTCGCTTCAAACTTCTCCAGTTTTCTTCATTCCCAAAAAAAGACAGGAAGAAAAGGCTGGTTATGGACTATCAATATCTAAACGAGGGTACCATCAAAAATGTGTACCCATTACCTCTTATTCCACAGCTCATTGACAGGCTCAAAGGAGCAGACTTATTTACCACTATGGACCTAAGATGGGGCTACAATAATGTCCACATCAAAGAAGGAGATGAATGGAAGAGAGCCTTTGTCACCCCTGTGGGAGCCTATGAACCCACGGTCATGTACTTTGGCATGACAAACTCCCCTCCCACATTTCAACAAATGATGAACGATATTTTTAATGATATGTATGCAGTAGTTATTATTTATATTGATGATGTCATGGTCTTTACCAAGGGTAAGACCCCTGAAGAGCATGAGGCAATAGTTAAAAAAGTGTTGCTCAGGCTTTGGGAAAATGATCTTTATGCTAAACCCAAGAAATGCTTCTTCTTGAAAGAGAAGGTAGACTTCTTGGGTATGGTAGTATCTAAAGAGGGGGTTGAAATGCAGGAAAAAAAGGTAGCTGGAGTTTTGGATTGGCCGGTTCCAACTCATATCAAACAACTTCAGGCATTCCTCAAACTTTGCAACTATTATAGAAAATTCATAGAAGGTTTCGCCAATATCACTTGGCCCTTGAACGATCTTACCAAGAAAGATGTTCCATTCAAATGGGGTCCCGAACAACAAACAGCATTCAAAACCTTAAAAAACCAATTCACCAAGGCTTCTCTTTTGGCATATCCTGACAGGGACATGGATATGCATGTAGAAATGGATGCTAGCAATATAGCTACAGGCGTGGTCTTATCTGTATTATGTAAAGATGGTTTGTGGAGGCCATGTGCCTTCATTACTCATTCCTTTAACACTCAAGAGCATAATTATCCTATTTATGATAAAGAACTCCTAGCAGTAATCCATGCTCTTGAGGAGTGGCAGCATTACCTTATTGGTAGAGAGCAATTTGAGATCTGGACAGATCACAAAAACCTCAAATACTGGAAAAAGTCACAGATGTTATCCCAACGTCAAGCCCAATGGCATGCAGTGCTAGATGAATTCAATTATGTCACATTGTATAAACCTGGCACATCCAATGGTTGTGCTGATGCTTTATCTAGATGATCAGATCATGGAGATGCAGTCCAAGATCACAACATAAACATTACTGTGTTACCTCCTTCTATTTTCATTAACAATCTTATAATATCCTCTTCTTTCTAAGATAAAATTCAAAAAGAAACAAAAAATATTTTGGATGTTCCAAACTCTACTTTCGATTTGGAACAAGCTGTATTTATTAATGAAAACAACAAAGTTTTCATTCCAGAACCATTACGTTTCAAACTTTTAAACATTTGTCATGATTCTCCTATTGGTGGACATTCTGGACAAGCACATACAATTCATCTTCTCACATGATACTTTATGTGGCCTGGAGTCACTAAGGACATAAAACAATACATAGACCACTGTGCAGTGTGTGCCCTCACGAAGGGTAAGCAAAAAGCACCTGCCAGTAAATTAATGCCACTTCCCGTGGCTAAACATCCTTGGGAAGATTTATCTATTGACTTTATCACTGGACTTCCGCTATCATTATCATTTGATTTTATTTGTGTTATTGTAGACCGCTTCTCCAAGGAAGTAGTCTTTATACCATGTTTTAAGACTTGTTCATCTAAAGACTTAGCTATTCTATTCAGAGACAATATTTGGTGCAATCACAGACTTCCTTCTATGATAGTATCAGATAGAGGACTGCAGTTCATATTGGACTTTACCACAGAGTTATGTAAACTCCTGGACATTACACAAAAAGTGTCAACTGCCTATCATCCACAAATGGATGGGCAAACTGAACAAGTTAACTGAGAACTTGAACAGTATCTTCACGCGTTCATTGCGAAGAAACAGGACACATGGGCTTCTTGGATCAAGATGGCACAATTCCATCATAACAACTCCCTTTCCACAGCTACTGGTTCTATCCCATTTGCCATTACCTGCAATTACTTCCCATGACTAGGCTTTGAAGGGAATGCTAAGTCATTTGCAGGAGAATTTGGAAAAGAATGTGCCAAAGCCCATCAGGAGGTTCAGGATGCTCTGGAAAAAACTAGAGAAAGGATGATGTCACAGGCCGACAAAAGCAGGTCAGATGCCCCAGAGTACGTCATTGGAGATAAAGTCTGGCTTTCTACAGACAGCCTCAAACTTCCATACACTGCCAAGAAACTTACCCAAAGACCTTATGAAATTTTAAAAGTTCTTCCAAATGCGGTAAAACTTCATTTACCCAAAACCATCAACATACACAAGATGGTTAATGTATCTCGAGTCAAACCTTATCGAGAACCATTACCTGGTCAACCCACAATCAGACCAGATGCTATCCAGGTAGATGAAGAAGGCTATGAAATTTACAAGGTGGACTTTATAGTTACGTCAAGAATGAAACAGCAGAAACTAGAATATCTTGTACATTGGAAGGGGTGGGACGAAACAGATTGTACATGGGAATCAGCAGAAAATCTACAAAAACATGCTAAAGACGTAATCACTGATTTCCACCTCACAAACCCCTCCACACCACGCAAACTCCACAGACTATCTTTCCAGGACTTTTCATCTCTCTTTGAAAAATATGATGAAGACGTTAATATGAAATATATGGCCACTTGTCTGGAATACGAGTCATAAAGAGGGGGTAGTGTTATGGACACCACTAAAGACTCTACTTATTTACACTACTACTTTGGACTTCATCATTTTCAAACCTTTTGATAGTCACGTGGTCTGCACATGTGATTACAAAACCTTCAACTATCACGTGACCCAAAGCATGTGACCATGGGAAAGATCAGGTGACAGGATCTAGACTCTGCCCTCACCTAGAACATGCTGCATTTACATACGTCAATATTTATACCTTGTTACATGACTTTTGCTTTATCCTTCTCACACCTTTATTGTTGGTTACCAAATATGTACATCTTATCTGTAACACAGCTTGGTCTGTGCACACTACTGTAACAATATATAAAGCAGGTGTAAACAGCTGAAGTTGTTACGCAAAGCATACCAAAGAGGTCTCATTCAACAAGGATACTCAACAGGCAATGCTCACGAAGAGACCAACGTCTGAGGAGCTTTAGGGATAACAAGACACAGGGACAAGGGAGTCTCTAAGGAGACTGACGAGGATGCCCAGGGGTGCTGGGACTTGGCATAAGGACACCTAGGGTTACTAGGTCTTGGACAAGGAGGGGAGTGTTGACAAAGAGTCACACTTGAGGACAAGGGCAAAGACTTATGAGAGAAAGCTAAACTTCCAGGGGATTCAAGAAGGTATGCTTATATAGCATAGATCAAGAATAAGAAGTACAAATGAAGCGGTATAGATTTATATAAGAAATATAAGTGTGCACGGACCCAGCTCCACATAAGGAAATGAACAAGAGAGAATATGATGGAAGGTTGGGAACACTGGCCATTGTGAGAGAAATGGCAAGGAGATAAGTAAGTCTGAGAGAAGGTGTTCAAGGTAAGAGAGAGACAAAGGTGAAGTCGGAAGGGTCAGTGAGGATGGTTAGAACGGCGGAAGAGATGGAAGCTGACCGACTGCACCAGGTATAGGTAAGAGAATGATGGGTGAAAAGGAGGAGATGAGTGTTGCGAACCCATACCAATTAAGGTGTAGGGCTGACGATTGTGCACAAGGACAGCACTTCCTTGCAGCGCTCACTAGCACTGGCAGGACAGTGTAGTCAAGGAGCCGAAAACCTTAATCTCCTCCTTCAATGCTAAGCCCCTTTGCAGAGGTAGTAATGTACGAATGGGCAGTGAAGACAAGTGGAAACGACTGAGTACTTCAGCTGTTTACACCTGTTTTATATATTGTTACATAGTGTGCACAGACCAAGCAGTGCTACTGATAAGAAGTACATAAATGGTAACCGTTGATAAAGGTGTGCGGGGAACAAAGCAGAAGTTGTGTGACCATGTATAAATATTGATGTATGTAAATGTAGCATGTTCCAGATAGGGGCAGAGTCTAGACCCTGTCACCTGATCTTTCCCATGGTCACGTGCTTTGGATCACGTGACAGTTGAAGATTTTGTAATCACGTGCTTAGGCCACGTGACTATCAAAAGGTTTAAAATGCTGAAGTCCAAAGTAGTAGTGTAAATAATTAGAGTCTTTAGTGGTGTCCATAACAATGAGGGGAAAGGAAGAAAATTGTAACAGAAGTCCTCAGTCGTTTCCACTTGTCTTCACTGGTCATTCATGCATCATTACCTCGAAAGGGGTTTAGCATTGAGACAGGAGATTAAGGTTATCGGCTCCTTGACTTTCACCATCCCACCAGTGCTAGTGAGTGCTGCAAGGAAGTGATGTCCTTGTGCACAATCATTAGCCTGACACCTTAATTGGGAAGGGTTCACAACAAGCTGCGTGGGAGGAAGGCCAGTCCAAGGAAACCAACAACCAGTCCAAGAAGGCCATTTACATTGCATTTGCTCAAGCCATCTTCCTGCATGACAAATCAATTGAAATCTGCAATATGTGCCAACAAGATCCATCATAGTTTGTTCCTGCAGTTGAACAACATCTAGCAGGGTAAGTAGCTACTGTTACGGGTCTAACATTTTTCCTCTTTATCTTATCTTTTGATCTTATCTTATCATGTCATGTGATCTTATCAGATCTAATCATCTAACTATTGTGAACACTTATCTTATCTTTTGAACTTAGAACTTTTCATGCAACGGATGCTCTTTCTAATGGATCTATGATCCACTTACACCTAGCACGGTTTCACCTTTTCACTCATCACTGTGCAGGCTATTCTTCCATTCTACATGCGTTGTATGCATGCCATGCTTCTCATCTTCCATTCTGCCACATCCTCATGTGGTCCTCATGTATTACTTTCCTTCCATTCTATGGCTATGCTGCCACACCTTGTGTTATGGGTCTAACATTTTTCCTCTTCATTTTATCATTTTATCATATCTTATTGTGTCACATGATCTTATCAGATCTAATTGTCTAACCATTGTGAATGCTCATTTTATCATTTGGACTTAGAACTTTTCAAACCCTCTTTCTAACAGATCTACGATTTCCTTATGCCTAGCATGGTTTCATCTTTCACATCCTCACCATGCAGGCTTCCTTTCCATTCCACATGCGTTGTACGCATGCCATGCTTCTCATCTTCCATTCTACCACATCCTCATGTGGCCCACATGTTATGCTTCTATTCCATTCCATGGCTATTGTTACACGAAGCGTACCAAAGAGGTTTCGTTCAACGAGGATACTCAACAGGCGATGCTCATGAAGAGACCAACATCTGAAGAGCTGCAAGGATAACGAGATACTAGGACAGAGGGGTCTCCAAAGAGACCAACAAGGATGCCCAGGGGCGCTGGGGCTTTATGCGAAGATGCCTAGGGTTACTAGGTCTTGGACGAGGAGAGAAGCGTCAACAGGAAGTCACGCTGAGAGACGAGGGCAAGAGCTAGGAGGGGAAGCTAGACTTCCAAGTGATTCAAGAAAGTATGCTTGTATTGCGTAGATCAAGAATAGGGAAATACAAGCGATGCAGTATAGGTTTAAATAAAGGGAAACACACGCACGGACCAGGCTGACTAAAGTAATGGAAACGGATGGAAGCGGATGGAACACTCGTTGTCATGAGAGAGGCGACTGTGGAGAAGGATAAGTCCAGGTAAAGGAACTAAGGGAACAAGTAGGTGATGATAATATCGGAGGGGTCGGCGAGGATTAGTGAAGCAGAAGTGATGGAAGCCGACCTACCGTGCCACGTACGAGTGACAAGTCGAGACGTAACAAGGTAAATAGAGCGATAAAGAGGGAAAAACGTAACAGCTATGCTGCCACATCATGCTTTATGCACATGTCCTCCTATATCTATAGATTAGACGTACATAGGTACAAACATGTCTTTAGTATATATACTTGAATGCAATGGCCAGAGAACTCCAATCTAGTTCTCTTGGTCTTTTCCCCAAAAGATCAGAGTAGCCTCCTCAGCTCCTTTCCACCACTCCTCTTGAGTTTAACCGTTTTAGTGCAACCTTTGGACTTCATGTCTTTTGGGTTGTTTTACCATGCTCTATGCACATGTTCCCCTATATTGGTAGATTAGACATACACTAGTACAAACACATGTTTAATATATATACTTGAATGCAGCAGCCAGAGAACTCCAGTCTAGTTCTCTTGGTCTTTTCCCCAGAAGATCAGAGTAGTCTCCTTTCCATCCACCTTCCAGTCTAAGTGCTTCTAGTGCAACCTTTGGGCTTATAGTCTTTTGGGTTGTTTCATTAGAACTAGACTCTTATATCACCCATCCTTGTACTACATCGCTCACAGCATATCTGTCACAAGTGCATTGTTCCCACAAAGGATTGCAATACTAGCTCACAAGTAGAGCAGTGCCGATTGACTTTCACCAAATGCTTTCTTCATTCCCTACCATTACTGTAGCACAGCTTTGGGCCCAGATCGGCCATCAGCACAGAGCTTGCCTTTACAAGCGCACGCCTACTCCTGTTGAACAGGAGGTCATAGACATTGACGCCTGGGCAGCAGCACAAGAAGAACAGGTAGCTGTAAGGGTTCCCTCGCCAGCAGAATCGGCAGGGTTACAGCATGTGAACAGTCCAACACGTTTACCAACCCCCTCAACACTTGGTGCACATATTTTAGCCACCAACTTAAGGCTATTAGACTTCAGATTCGCCTCAGACAAAGAGATCAATGAAGCTATCAAAGCAGCAACATTATTGGGCATCCACAACACCTTATTAGAAAGGTCGGAGTTGCTCCCGTCATACCAGTCCAGCACTCCTGCAGCAGAACCATACAAAGAGAGGTCAACAGACCCAAATGATGACACACTGGCACTGGCAGACATTTGTTTGCACCAAGCTCCCCCACTAGATGCACAACATTTATTGCAGGAGATCTTCAGAGAGTTACTGCCTCTCAAAGATAAGGAGGAGGGCACGTCTATGCTTAAAAGGAAAGCGTCAGAACAACCTGAGGAAGCACCTCAGCAACCTAAGAAGTCACAGTTAGTGCAGCTCACCAGACAGCAGCCAAAGAAGGCCTTACGTACCATCAGAAGGCTCAAGGGCAGAGAACCCCTTGAAGATTCACATTACTCGTCAATTTCCTTATGTCCTTGTATCTCTCTTCATCCTTCCAAGTACCACTCTCACTAAAGGGTCCTCTTACGAAACCACTTTACGTTTTCTTCTTTTTTCTATTAAAAAATGTCTCAATGTCTTAACACCACACTCAATGATGACTCCCTCACATGGGAAGAAAAGCTTATGGCAGTACTTGCCGAATTCAATCAAATGACTGGCATTATGCAGGAACAAAGGATGCAGCTGCATGAATTAGTGCAGTAGAATCTGGAACTCAACAACCGACTTACAGCACAGGAAGGTAGATCACAAGGCGGAGCTGGCTATGCAACTAGCAAAAAGATTGAGGTTTTCGCAGACCCTGGTGAATATGTCAGGTCTAAGGCCAAGTTTGAGGAATGGTGGGCCAAGATGATGGCATGGCTCACCATAAACAGCAACAGTGTACCTGCTGGCTTCTATGACGCTGTAGTTGCCGTGCTCTCATGACTAAAGGGTCTGAAGGCCAGGCTGTTTGCACAAGTCAGGCTTGCAAAGGGCTGAGAATATCTTTGGTGCACTTGCATCACCGAAGTAGAGTTGCTCTTCAGGAGCACTAACCAACAAGATTGGGCCTGCGCTGCCTTTAAAAATCTGCACTAAGGAAACATGCCAACCGACGATTTCATTGTGCGGTTTGAAGCGTTATACCAACAGGCAGGGATAGACAATTCCCACACCATTAGCCTGTTGGAAACAAACACCAAAGGGAGCATTATTGCTCAAATATTCAAGAACGTGGACTGCAAGGATAATGTTGCAGATTACCTCACAGAAATTTGAAGAGTCGGGACAGCTCAAGAATCATTAAACTTCATCATGGGGCAGACTCAAAACTGCCAAAACAAGAAAGACCCTGACACAATGAACATAGAGGCAACTACAAGCAGGTCTAATGCCTGCTACAATTGTGGTCAAGAAGGCCACCGGGTAAAAGACTGCCCGAAACCCAAGATCTCTTGCCCCTCATGTTCATGGCTTGGGGGTAAACATAAACCCTCATGCAAGAAAGGCAAGGGCAGAAAGGCACGTATAACCACACACAATGCTGCCACCTCCTGGGATAAGGATAAAAGCACCAACAAGAAAGGCAAGGGCTGAGACCCCTCAGAAAGTGTTTGGGGGATGAACTTCAAAGAAGCACACGTGTTCTTCCATGATGTAGAAGTTGCGGAGAACAAGAACTCAGGAAAAGGATCCGCCTAAGTCACAATTCAAGGTGTGACAAAGGCCAGGTAAGATCGGACAATAAATTTTCTGTACTCATGGTAGATGAGATCTCGGCTGAGCCAGATCAAGAATCTACACCTTCATCTTGTATTTCAAATTTGCCAACAGAGGGGCCTCTTCCTGAAAGGGTTGAGCTTGCCAGGGGCGTTACACCTGGGCTTAATTCCTCTAACAAAAATAATAAAAAAATTGATGACAACAATTTTCAAAACCCTGAAGAAATATTTGTCAGAAGCTGCAAGACAGCTCACGAAATCCTCATGAACATTCGGGTGGCTCCCCTTAGCCAAAAGAAAAATCTCACGAAGGTCGAGGCACTCTTAGACAGTGGTACCAATGCCATACTTGTTGACAAATCATGGGCAGAAAAAGTGAAACTCCCCCTGATTACATTACAAAACCCAATCCCCATATTTAATGTTGACAGCACAAAGAATTCCACTAGTCACATCACACACGCTGCAGATCTCATGATTGAATTCCAAGGACATCGGGAAAGAGTCATTGCCGAAGTAATGGACCTAGGCAAAAACACTTTGATCCTTGGATATAGCTGGCTGAAGTGCCATAATCCTGAGATTGACTGGACCAAGGGGACTGTCAAGATGACACATTGCCCGTGGCATTGTCACATGTTACAGGAAAAGCCTATTTTGGTTAGACTTATCAAGAAAGAAGAGCAGGACCTCCAGTACCAAGTCCACACCACAATTCATGCACTAGAAGCACAAGCTGCAGCACCACCTAAAGAGAAAACCCCTGAGGAACTTGTTCCGAAGGAATATCACAAATATTTACATGTCTTTTCAAAAAAGGAATCTGAGTGCATGCCGCTTCAGAAACCATGGAATCATGCAATCGAAATGAAAGAAATGTTCAAACCATGCAAAGGTCATTTGATACCCCTATCAGTGACAGAACAGGAGGAAGTCTCCACTTTCATAGACGATCAATTAAAGAAGGGTTACATAAGACCTTCTAAATCCCCTCAAACCTCACCAGTGTTTTTTGTCCCAAAGAAGGATGGAAAGAAGCAGATGGTCCAGGATTACCGTTATCTCAATGAGCACACAGTTAAAAATAATTACCTGCTCCCTCTCATCTCCCAACTTGTTGACAAGCTCAAGGGAGTTAAATTACTCACGAAGATGGATCTTTGTTGGGGCTACAACAATGTCCGTATCAAGGAAGGTGACAAATGGAAAGCATCCTTCGTGTGCTTCTGCAGAGCATATGAGCCTCTTGTTATGTATTTTGGCTTATGCAATTCCCCATCCATATTCCAGGCTATGATGAATGAAATCTTTGCTGATATGGAGGACGTTGTGGTGGTTTACATCGACAATATTTTAATATTCACAAAAACAGACAATGAGGCAGAACATGACAAGATCATTATGGAAGTTCTATGCCATCTACAAGAAAATGATTTATTTGTCAAACCAGAAAAATGCACATTTAAAACCAATGAGGTTGATTTCCTCAGAATGATCATAGGTTGAGGCTATTTTGAAATGGCCAGAGCTGACAAGTGTCAAAGGAGTTAGGAGCTTTCTAGGTTTAGCCAACTTCTACTGAAGATTCATTAAAGATTACATGCAAGTCACACGCCCATTAAATGATCTTCTAAAGAAGGATCTTGTCTTCGAATGGAAGCAAGAACAGCAACACACATTTGACATGCTCAAGAAATGCTTCACCATGGCTCCCATATTGGCATTCCCAGACAATGATTGTCAATTCCATCTTGAATGTGATGCCTCGGACTTCACAACTGGCGCAGTCTTATCTATTCTGAAAGAAGACAAATGGCACCCAGTTGCCTATCACAGTCACAG
>JBBPSC010000273.1:3838-22411 GCA_038093395.1 Baorangia bicolor
CCGATGAGGACCGTCGCTGTGTACTCATACTGGACAACAAGATCTTCGAGCACGTCTACTTACGGATCAACTACACGACCTACGACCTTCGGCGTGAACAAGACTCGATCAGCCCCCATTCCCATCCCGACATCATGCTCTTGTCACAAGAAGACGAACGCTCACATCCGTACTGGTACGCTCGCGCCTGTCTGATCTTCCACGTCATGGTACAGCACTGCAACGACGCCGCATCTCCGTATTCCAAGCCAGAACGGATGGATGTCTTGTTCGTCCGTTGGTTCCGACGGGATTCAAACTTCAAGTCTGGATGGGATGCTAAGCGATTACCGCGGCTTCAGTTCTTCGACGAAGAAAACCTAGCTGACGCTTTTGGTTTCGTAGACCCGGGATCTGTCATCCGTGGGGTCCACCTCATCCCTGCATTCGGATGGGGTGTCACAGAGGAATTGTTGGGACCATCACTCGTGCGACAAGAATCGGAGACGATTGGATTGCACAACGATTGGTGTTTCTACTACGTTAATATGTAAGTTGAGTTTTACATGCGCTACATATACTAATTTTGCTCTAGTTTCGTTGATAGGGACATGTTCATGCGTTTCAGAGGGGGAGGAATTGGCCATAAGGTCACCCGCGAATGGGACGTATTTTTGCAGAGCGAGGGGCGCGAACCGCCGCCGGACGATGAAGATATTGACAACGACCTCCAATCCGAGGACTCGGAGGATGAAAGGGACATTGGAATTGGGACAGGCGGTGGGATGGATGACGAGGGAGAGAGAGAGGAACTTGGAAATTCAGGGTTGGATGAGAGTGAGGGCGAAGAGGATGATGTTATCGTTGCAGACGAGGGAGAAGAGCTCGACGAAGACGTATGGGCTCAGGAGGGGTATGGTTCACTGTAGTTCGACTCGGTCGTGGGCGCATTTTCATTCACATGCCAATCTGCAAGAAGCCAATATATTTTATTATCGGAACTTGGATGACTACGAGCGATTATGATATTACAATACGATAGGAGTGTGCTGAGGCCCAGATTTCATGATAGCTCCTGACATAAGCAACCAGTCGCGACTAACTTTTCTCACGTGCTGTGAGGGAATCTCAGCCACATCAGGGAATCTCACAATTTTGCAATGTTTGTGATGTTTCAATTGGTACTAGTACAGCATTTTCCTCAGGCTTGTGCCCCTACGCTTTGCTCCTCCACCCCTTAGATTCTTGTAATATCAGCCCATCGACAAGCATGTCATCGACGGCCCTGAGCGGTGCGTACCATCGTCAGATTGAGTAGACTGCAAGGCTGATCGTTCGCAAATTCATGGAACTTTTCCGATCCTGTATGAACTTGAGAATGTGGATTGGGACGACGTGCGACTTGCACCAATGCTCCAGCAGGTCATTGATCTTATTTTCAATGCCGATATCTGTCCGACAAAGGAAGAGTTGCGAAGTATACACTACCAAGCCCGAACTCACGTTGTCAACATTCTTCTACAAGGGTCTGCTTCATTCAAAGACTATGAACATCGCTTGACACCTTTATTGATGTACGAGGAGCGACGTAGGCATCCGAAAGGACACAAAACCAAGCAGTACCCTCTTCGCACTTCAACCATTGACGAAAGCTCGGTGTCGGGGAATATCGCAGTAATAAACGACGTATATATTAGACAGCTCAAGATGACTCATGATCAACTGTCCAACATGGCGATTCCAAGCATCAATGATCAATCCACGAATGCTCGCATTCGAGGAGTGAAGGCCCTCCGCACAGCAGACGTCAATCCCTTCACTAGGTTACAATGCTTTCAACTCGGCTTTGGTCTTTTTCATCTCTGCATGAACCTCATCTGGGCGCTTCTCCATATCTATCGTGGCTCAATTAGTCAACCTGGGAGCTTATCGTACTTTTTCGCTGTCCCCGATCGCTCACAGCCTGGCTGCGAACACCCCGACTACCATACGCTGCTGGTTACACTCATGCAAACTCTTCAAGGTATTGTTCTAAATGTGTGGAAGGTCAAGTGTGGATATTCATCGTTCGCTGCATTCGCGGAATCAGATCCAACTCCCGAGCAATTATGTGATATCGCTGATTGGATTCTTAGCAATCACGCTACACCACTCCCC
This sequence comes from Baorangia bicolor, assembly GCA_038093395.1. Lineage (NCBI taxonomy): Eukaryota > Fungi > Basidiomycota > Agaricomycetes > Boletales > Boletaceae > Baorangia > Baorangia bicolor. The sequence continues at coordinate 5,975 of JBBPSC010000273.1, forward strand.
CAGGTCAATCCACCAAAGCAAAGGCAGGATAGTCAAGTTCTGAGTTCCAGTTCCCCCACAGAAGCAAATTCAAGAATTTGGCGTTTTTTGATTGGTCAATAATCCCAAGCACGTGCGCGCAGCCCCCCTAAACCCCACGACTTTTATCAGACCGTCTATTGACGGTTTGCCTCTCAACGTGGCAACCTCATAGATGGGCTGGTCATCAGACTAGGGCTCGAGATGGAGGAACCCAGATTTACATCTGATTTGGGGCTGTCCTTACTCGGCGACGGTCTGATTTAAGTCTGATTACTAAGGTGTACAAGTCTGATTTTCATCTCCAGAAAATCTCGTTTCCGCAGTGAATGATCCGAGACCGCCCTCCGGGTCCAGGAACATTTGCCACGTCATAAAAGTGGTTACAAGGCTAGAGCGGTCGTTGTGATGTGATCAGCGTAGAATATACTAATAGCTATTCTATTGACTATCCACAGTGAGGCCATCGCGCAATCGAATACATCCATCAATATGAAAACTTCTATTTTGTTCTCCCTCAGTGCACTCACAGGCTTGCTCATTTATCTCGCCTTCCGTGGTGTTTCTGTACTTATCTCCAGGAGGCGCAAGAGCGTCATCAATGAATGGATCGCTCCGGAAGAGTCTGCTCTCAAGAAAAATGTCAGACCAGCCAGAATCTTCATTCCGAACGTGCTTGCCAGGTGGCCATGGCCTCGCCGGATTAACCCAAATTATGCCGTGGTCAAGAAGGAGGCTGCTGCTTGGATGACGAACTTCAGAGCCTTCAGCCCCAAAGCCCAGGATGCCTTTAATCGCTGCGACTTCAGTAAGTGTTTTCCTTCATATCCTGTCCACATAAATAATACCCATTTTGTTTGATAGATCTCCTCGCCTGTCTAGCTTATCCCATAGCGAGCAAAGGTAAAATCACTCTGCGTACATTGATCATATTATTTACTTAGTCGTTCATTCAGAGCATGCTAGAGCTGGTTGTGATCTCATGCATCTGGTCTTCGTGTTCGACGAATATTCTGATAGGTCCACGCCCTCTGAGGTCCGTAAGCAGAAGGACGTGGTACTCGACGCATTCCGGAATCCTCATATGTCACGCCTGAAAGGAGAGTGGATTGGCAGGGAAGTCGCACGTCAGTAAGTGTATCGGTAGTTTCCCTGGGAGTTTTCAAGACAATGCTTACTCAACAATAGATTCTGGGAAATGACCATACCGAACGCCACCGCAGTCTCACAGAAGAGGTTCATCCAGAGCATGGACGAATATCTCAAGGGTGTCGTACAGGAGTCCTTCAACAAAAAGGAACGTCGGATCCTTGATATCAAAAGCTATATCGATGCACGACGGCGTACCAGCGGAGTGAAGCCTTTGTTTTCCATAATTGAGCTAGGGCTTGACATTCCTGATGAAGTGATGTCGCACCCTGCCATTCAGGAGATGGTTCTGGCAGCTGTTGACATGGTCGCTTTCGCCAACGTAAGTGATGTCCATGAGAAGATGGCATGCACTATACTGACGTGATTGCTTTGAATTGAAGGACATCTTTTCCTACAATCTCGAGCAACTGCGCGGAGATGACTTCCACAACATTATAACGTGCGTGATGAACGAACACAATACAGATGTGAACGGTGCTATGCTGTGGGTCGAAGACTTTCTTCTTGGAGTTGGGGAAAGGTTCCATGCCACCTTGGCTGCTCTTCCCCAATGGGAAGAGCCCTTGAACTCACAGGTAAAGCAGTATTGTGATGGCTTAGGCCAGTGGGTGCGGGCTCTTGATGACTGGAGCTTTGAGAGCGAGAGGTATTTTGGCAACAAGGGCCTCGAGATCAAGGAGAACAGATGGATGTTGCTCCTGCCGAAGAAGAGCGCAACAGAAATTGGCCCCATGCACATTGATAGTTCTCTTTTGTGACCATATATCATACGAGGCTCAAACGTATGCACACAGATGCTCACACGGGATTGGACGAGCATAGACAGTGTACTTAGTATTCAACCCTACGGATACCGTATGATAATCGTTTTTTCATAGGCTTCGGTTATGGTTTATTGGGATGATTTGCACTTGTAACAGTACTCGATATGCTCATAACACATAGGGAAAATCTCATAATGCATATTAACATTTCATACATTCTCGGCAAAAATTACTACGTCACTCTATGGATCATGTACACGCCCAAAGTAGGCTCACAGGGAACAAACGGTTGACGGAAATCACTACTGGACTGTGTGATGGATACAACGCCAAGACTTGTGTGAGATATTCGGGTCGAAATTAATACTGCTTGTAGTAGGTCGAGGAGTGAATATCTGCATGATATAGTTCCCTAGGTGCCAGCCAGATGTATGTAGGTTCTCTAAGGAATGCTTGGATGACGAATCAGAGGACCTCAATGTTCAGTGTGGGATAGACGGTTGTGACGATATGTTGTACTGCTATTGTGTGTGATGTCTGATTAACATGAACTTAATGTTTGCTGAATCTGGTTCAGGCGTCAATCGCTCACTCAAGCCATTAGTCCTGTCTGATCAAAAGGTTCAGGGTGCCTTTGTCTGATTTTTCGATCCTTGATTGAGGTGTAGACTGTAGTTGTTGTGGCGGTCCAAATGCAGCGCGCACAACACAAGGTCGTCGGGACACGCATGACAAGTAATAAATACTATTGAATATATGAGCGTAAAGATGCCAATATCGAACCGCACCGACGATAAACACCTAAGACTGTAGTACTATGTGACTAGATGTACTAGTGACTGACTCCTTGTACTGAGTGCAAAACTCGTCCAGGGTTAACCCCACCTCAAGGACGTTAACGTTCCTCCTCGATATCTCGGTCAAGCCCAAGCTCCGAATCTGGGCCTTTACACCCCGTCCCTCCAACTGATTGGGTAATTGCGAGTTGTTGGGATTCATGCAGAAGACGAACCGGCACTGTGTTTCTGATAACGTTTCGAATAAGGTGTCCAGAGCAGCTCTGAACTCGGCAGCTATACGTGGTGTTGGTCCAGAGGAAGGATTTGGTGCGTCTTCCTCCTCCTTGTCTTGTTCTTCGATGGCACCATCCTCGCGGAGCATTGCTATCCGCTTGATCGTGCCCTTATGTCGTGTCAATGCGCATTGGCTAGACAGGCTACCGCGCAGAGATGATGATCTCTTCATGTGTTTGCCGGAGAAGAGACCCTTGACGAATGGATAGATCGATCCAGCTCCTTCTGCACCATCTGCTGCATTGACCATAGAGCTGGGGGGAAGCGAGGCGAAGTCAGTCAGGGTTTAGGGAATCAAGGTTACGGCCGAGGAAGCCCTCGGAGGAATAAGTCACGGGATCGTTGAAGTGGTTGACGGCAAATGTGGGGTAATCCGAGCAATTGATCGCCCTTGAAGGATGAGTAGCCCCAGTGTTTGCTGAAGGCTTCCACCATCGTATGGTCTGCCTTCTTGTGTGATCGGCGAGCCTGGTCATCCTTGTTTTGGAGAAGACAAACACACTCGGCCTTGTCAAAGTAGGGCACTGAAGGGACAAAGCGAGAGATACCCTCTATCTGATACTCGTCAATGTGTGAGTCGAAGATGTGTTTCTGAATGAAGTACTGCAAACGCTTGCTGGCGGTCGATCTCCCGTAGCTGGAACATGCCTTGAGCGACGATGGACCACGATTTATTGAAGCGAGCATGAAGGCGGACATAAAGAAACAGTGACCCAACGATCCCCGAGCGGTTGGAAAAACGCGCCTTGAGTCGCTGTGGTAGTTTGATGGCAGAGTTCGATGAGGAAGGGGGATACTCAGGGCGGCAAACAGATGCGTGATGAAGCGTGCACATAACTTCGATGCCTGCTCGTGGCCGTAAAAGGGATCCTGCCCAGTCGAAGTGGGCTATGTTGAGGGAGGATTGGCAGATGGTACCTGAGGGGAACGTTGAGGAAAAGTAGCTCAAAGAGGTGGGTGGAAAGACTCACCGTATGAAACACGTGGATCAGAGGCATTGTGGGTTGACCTGTATGGTGAGGGTGACTAGTGGGTACAGGAGGACCGGATTGGTGCAGCCATGTGGCAATCTACATGAAGTTGAAGGGCATCCCGATAGGGGGAATAAATGTGCAGCTGGACAAACCATGAACTGAGCAAAGGTTTCTTGTGACAGGTCTCCTGGCTCAACCAGGCCTGACGGTCAGCCCTACAGAGAGCCTTCGGCATTCAGGGAGGGGGGGTGGCATGACAATCTATTCTTCAGAAAGGTTCTGAAGTTGGAAATCAGGATGGGGAGAAGCTTGACGGAGCGGCAGTGTGGATCAGGGATGGCACATCATTTAAGGGGGCTGTGAAGATCTCTTATGAGTGTGAGGATGTCAGCATTGTAGTGAGGACTGACACCTTGATCGGCGAGCGACCCATCGTTGGCTGGCTAGAAGCACGGCTCGGTACCAAATGTGGTTGGATCTCTTGTCCTCATCTGTATCGTGAACTCATTTCTTGAGCGCGTCCGACGAGAGACCGAATGCTTCCGCGAGCAAACTGATGAAGCGATAGCTGAGTTCAACCAGTAAAGGCGCCAGTGTATGGTCAAAGTCGACACAGGGAAGCGATGGACGCGATACGTGCGAGGGAAACAATGGTAAGCGCGAGGTTCCGTAGGACATCCAGACCAGGTACTATGTCAGATAGCAAAGAAGGCAAGACGACCTTGGACAGAAATTATGAACTTGCTCAGTTTTCTCAAGTCTCGCTCATACACAAGACAGATCATAATATTCATGGCAAGTCAACATAGCATTTACAGATTACTGAGTGGCAGGGATCAATAACATCTGTTCGACAGTAGCTTTAAATTGCTCCCAGATGGCTTGCCGGGCAAGAAGCGTGTCGAGCACTTCGTCGTCCTCGTCTTTCAGTACCCAGCTCGAGATAAACTCCCCTTCCATCGCAATCCATGCATCCCAAAGTGGCCAGTCACCTTGAGGGAATGCGGGGAATGAGGCAACAAAAGCCATCCAAAATAAATCCCGCATCAAGCGGTAACACTCCGGGTATTTGTTGTTGAGACAGGTATCTGCCAGCAAACAGCGCTCAATTTCTTCTGCCAACTGCTGCCATTGGCATGTGGCAGCGGGCTCGAAGCCAGATGGAAGTGGGAGGAAAGGGAACATGATCTGCCAATAATAAGAACATGCGTGGGATCCAATAGCAAGGGACTTACAGGGTTCAAAGGTCCCACTGGCGTCAACTTGTGTGTAGACACATTGTGTACAACAGGTGACAATCCTGCCCATTCATCTGCGAGGCGTATGGAAACTTGCACAGGCTGAGATGGAATGTCAGCAGTTGCAGACCTCGTCGCACTGGAGGACCTACAATGCACTCGGGGACATCTTTGAAGCAAACATTGCCATGAAAATGAACAGAAAGATCAAGCGTATTGAGAGTAAATCCATGGGGTCGGTGAGTAGTTTTGACATTGAATATGGTTGACATTGTTTCAGAAAATGCAGGCGGAAATTGTGCCAACATGGTTTGTTGAGAGTGGACAAGTGAGGCGTCAAGGCTTCAGTTTGACTGTTGGCAAGTCATGTGATATTACGTGACTCACTGCAAGCCAGTGGAGTGAAGCAGGCTTTGCAGCGCCAGATTTCATGGTGAGATCTTCAAAACCCTTTGCTCTTGATGCAAATGGTAAGACAATTGGGACTTGATGTCTTCCAAGTTCTAATCGCTTTCACAGAGTTCACAGAAGTTAGCCACAATCCACAATATGTTATGTGCAAAGTGTGCCCAGTTCACAATGGTCAGAAAGTCATACAACGCTGCCATGTCAGAGACCATGCAAGCTTGAAGAAGCATCAGCGAAATCTTGGGAGAGCAACTCGAAAGAAAGGACAGGACAGACGACTGAGGCTTGGGACCCTTGAAGGATTTCAGTCCATACCATCCAAGGTGCAAGATGAACTGTTCGAAATGCATGATGAGATGGAGAGAAATCTGTCAGCGCTGCCCCACTCTAATGTCACCGCCAAAAAGTCAGGAAATCCTTCAGTACCGTTGAGTCAACTTTGGGACGAATTTCAAGCAGAACATACCATATTCTTGGACGACTACTTCGACGAGATGCAACGGAAAATCGAGGGGGGTGAATCCCTCTTTTCCAGCGTTCTCCCCCCCCTCAAGGAAGAACTAGGATCTGAAGACGACCATGAAGGAGATCTCCCCATACTGAATATCGAGGCAATCTATGCTGATTATGGCATAGATATTGATGGTTTGGAGTTCTGTCTATATCTGAGCTTTTGCTGAGTGTCGTGTAGCCGTTGCTAATAGGACTATTCACCACAATAAGTCAAAAACAGTTTCGGGCGTTTCTCCTGAAGAGCCATTATATCCCTGGAAGTCAATGCCAGTAAGTTTGGACGAAGTACAATGGTTGATGTTTCTGACAAATATGTAGGAATTCTTGACCCACATCCTCTTTAGTTCTCCTCGTCTCAGGTTCTCGTGTCCACAGCAAGCTGCCGTCCTGGAATGGGCAAAAGAGCTTGGAGCACCTGAGGTGCCTTCAATGTATGCCGTGAAAAAAACACAGGAGCGCCTCATGAACCTCCTTGGGGCTCCAACAGAAAAGGTGACAACCGCATCGGGTAACATGTTCTACCTAAACACTATCAGCAAGGCGATCTGCATGGTAAGTGAAAATAGCTTATTTTCTGGCCTGTTCGCTCATCTTAGCCTCTGGATGCAGGATTTTGCAAATCCTCTTACGCGGTTTGCAATGCAGGAATACCCTGAGGATGGACAAGGTTGTATGTCGCAAGTTCACCATGGAAGCAAAATGCTCGAAGACCTTCCAGACAGTCTTGCACCTCCATGTGTCTGTGTTGATCATGCGATCTATTTTGTAGATGAACTTCTTCAACAGTCGACAGGTCAGTACTTCATACCGAAGAAGTTTTTTCAAGCAAGAATGTCGATCGAAGAAAGCTCCACGGACCCTACTGTTCTTGTGCTGGGGCACAAAGTTCACAAGACCATGGTTCATCCTTGCTGTAATTCTATAGCATTTTACACTGATTTACTTTTTACTTTCATTACAGGAGGGATTCACAGTTGATCTGGAAAGGGTCATTGTCCCAGTTTCGACATTCTTCAACACATTCGAGGATCTCCAATGCCGTGAGTCTGGTATTGAGTTCATAGGTATGTCATGTTGTTTTGAGGATGTGCGTGTTGTCTAAACGCTTTCTTTAGCTTCCTCTGCCACATTTTCCAACCTAATGCCAAACCCGCTTCGGGTGAAGTCAGGTGGACGGATGATCTATACTGTTCCCCTAGTAGTATTCATGGACGATGTGTCGGGGAATATTTCAAAGCAGTGGAACAAACACCATGTAGTCTGCATGTCAAATGCTCTATTGCCACGAGAGATGCTTGAACAGGAGTTTTCGATTCGATTCGTATTGGGATCACCACATGTGACTCCGATGGAACTGATGCAAGGGATTAAAGAGTTGATCCAGTGAGTTTGTCTATTGCCGCTTGCAAGTCGTGTACTTCTTACTGAGCTCATTTATAAGGAAAGCAACTGATAACCCCATCATGGCATTCGATGTCAAGCATCAGGAAGAAGTGATACTCATCCCTTACGAGCTGATCATTGCAGGCGACAACCTGATGCAAGCAGAGGAGTGCAGCCATGGTGGGCTGAAGTGCAATTACTTCTGCCGCACTTGCAAGGTTGGTGGTACTACTGCTGAGAAGAAAACGGACAAGGGATACAGCGACATCTTTCAGGTATTACTCAGACCCTCTTGTCCTTGCAACAGGCTGACCACTTTTTATTCAGTGTGGCAAGTTACGTACACCAGAAGACACCCATGCTCAAATTGAATGCCAAATTCAGCTTTCCATGCTCTCTGGTGGAACGGAGAAAGTCAGGATCACTGTCAGTCAATCTGGCATTCGAGACACTGCAACTGCTGTGATTATAGATCGACTCCTCGAACTTGGCAAGGTTCTTCGAAAGAGAACACCTGGAAAGCCTGTGCTATCAGAAGCAGATGTTACTGCGTGTTTAGAGAATGAGCTGGATGCCCTGCTTGGGGGCCAATCAGTCGACGATCGTATCAATCCACTCCTTGGGATGCGAGGACTGGGCATCCACAAGGACACCCCGACCAAAATCCTTCACACCATACTCCTTGGTGTTGTCAAGTATTTCTGGGGCCAAACTGTCTTCATCCTTGACAAAACACATTTTCTCAGAACATTTCAGACTCGCCTAGAATCGATTAACAAAGATGGACTGAACTCTCCGACACTTGGTGCCGATTACATTGTGAGGTACAAAGGTGGCCTTGTTGGAAAGCACTTCAAGAGCCTCGCACAGGTAATGCCGTATCTCATTTACGACCTCGTCCCAGACACAGTTCTCCAGGGTTGGCAGGTAATAGGGAGGCTTGTCGTGCTTCTCTGGCACACTTCAATTGAAGATACAGAGTGCTATTTGGTCAGGACCCTCTCGCCTGAACATTATCCCATTTAACTTATTTGCGACAACCTGTAGGCTGAGCTGTCACGTGTTTGTTATGCCCTAACCAGAACCTATCGTCGCAATGACTCTAGGCCGCTAGCAGAACACACACACACCCTAATGGATGAAAGGAAGGAATAAACGAGAATTCCAAGATAGAGAGTATTTACATGTGGATCGACTACTTATATACGAACTACCACTTGTTTAGGGCAAGCGTATGACAAAGCGTGATAGAATACGATGGAATGTCCTGGAATGTTCTAGTTCTGTGATAGGAATGGAATGACATCGGCAAATGAAGTATGACGTTGTGAAAACGTTGTAGAAACAGTGGATGGAATGGAGAGTGATGTCATTGATAGATATGATGAAGAAATGATGATGGCATAGGAAAGACAAATGATAAGATCAAGATAAGATCCGATCAAGATAAGATAGCGAGATTAGATAAGATCATCTAAAGAAATGATGAAAGAAGACAAGCCGTTGATGTACAGGGGTACGACTTGGACGGTAGAACGAGGAGTGAAGATACGACGAAGACGATGATAAGGCGATGAATAAGAACGACTACGATATGATTGTAGACCAGAGCGTAGTGGATGGGCGCAAGGATAGGGGAAACGTTGAGATGTCGTTTCAGTGTTATTGACAACTTCCTCACTGTTAGTGCACAATGTGTGCCAAGTATCTTGGTGATGAAGGCTAAGTTCCATTTCCTCCTGCACCTTCCAATGTTTATCAGGCACTTTGGCCCTGCCATTCTCTTCTCAACTGAACGTTATGAGTCGTTCAATCACGTTTTTCGCCTTGCATCAATTTATAGCAACCATCAAGCACCGAGCTGTGACATGTGTCGACTTTTTGCTGAACAAGACCATGTGAAACACATTGTCACAGGTGGGGTCTGGCATGACCCTATAGTGAAAAAATGGGTGAAAGCAGGTCCTGGCGTCATCAAATACATTGATGAACATCCTCATCAACGTCGTATGCTTGGTTTTCCCACTGGGGAATCTCCAGAAGTAGGTTAGTACCTCTCATCACTTCGTTACATGCTTAACAGCCCACTGATATTGCCTGGAGGTGCGGCACACTTTCCGACACGTACAAATGGAAACGGAAAAACAGAAACTGTATCCCCAGTCAATTGGAAGGAAACGCAGGCTGCACGGTGTATCGGCACAGCACTTGTCACTCCGAGTCCACAAGGGAATCAATTTTACCAAGTCACATCCTTCACAGCAGCCAAAGGGGACAAGCCCAAGATACAAACTCACATTATCATCAAGCATCATGAAGGGCACCGAATTGGTACAATCCGGGAGATCTTGGTTCCTTCTGAGCAGCATGTTGCCTCTCATGTCGTAATTAGTCTTCTAGAATTTATTCCTGACCTGCATCCTCGCCTTCATGTCCCATGCATCAAGTATCCAACGCCAGAAGAAACTGTTGTTGTCCCCCCTAGCGTAAGCCCCTTCTCAATGATATGGCAACCATAAGTCACAACTGGTCTATATTCATTAGAATGTTATCTGTACCGTCAACATTCAACATGATTGCATTACTTCGCATTGCAATTTGACAATGACTATACCCGAACGACAAGAACGCCTGCTCACATCACAAAACAAGGTGTTCATTCATCATGCACCCACCAATATCTATATCGTCAACATATTTGCACTTCACAATTATCAATATATCAAGGCGGCTATTCCAAAGTCGGTTTATGACCAGATCTGTGTGCCGTTCATCACAGACCACACTTCATTGCGATTGCATGCCACTGATCTACTGCGCTCAAAGAAGGGAAAGGATGCACCTGATGCTATCCCGAATCACGGCGAAGGATTATCAGCCAAGCAACCAGCATTCGAATGTACAAAGAAGACACGAGGGAAAGGCAAGGGAAAGGCAAAAGCACCGCTTACCCAAGAAACTGCTGACACCGGTCCCTCCAGCTCGTCCAATTTACATACCCAGACGGGCCAGACCCTTATTGCCGTGGGCTCCAATCCACACCTCCCCTCTCCATCATACGTTATACCTTCAGCTGCCGCTATCTCCCCATCTTCCTTCACTCGCGGTGCTCATGTTCCCCCTATGTCGTACCATCACTCCCTTCCTGCTGGACCTTCTGCACCATATGGGGTTTCGCATCAAACAATCATGTACAGCGCTGTTCCAGTGTACGTCCACCACACTGCACCACCAAGTATGTACCTGTATCTACCCGAGGCTTCCACTGGCGGTGTGCCATGGAATATTAACGGCCATCCTGGTTATTCCAGTCATTGTACATAGATTCCGTATAGTCCAAACTTCAGACGTCATTGCATGAATTCTTGTAAATATACAAATAATTGTAAATTTGGAGAAGTGCTGACAAACCTGTGTGTGCAGTGACACAACCTTCCGTGTTTTAAGTCCTCTGTTCATGGATCTCGTTTCTCACCCTTCGCAGGCTCGGGTTGCCCAGCATGAGTCTTCTCTCCCAGTTTCGACTTGAGCAGGGCATACCACTTAATACAGGTGAAGGGACACCAGGTCGCGGTCGTCGTCAAGGTCGAGGTAGGACCTACTCGGACTCGATGGGATCAGGACGTTCCCATTCTTCCCTTTCATGTAGTCGTTCACCACGCTGGGGTAGTCAGTCACCTGTTCAATCTGATCCTCCGAATCAGTCTGGGCGACGAGGGCGTTCACCATCTGAAGATGACCTGGAGCTAGAACGTTTCGCAAAACAGAAGAAATTACTTGCCCTTGATGTTTGTCAGGAGAACCAGCTTGAGGACGATGCCCTTGAGCAATTTTCCCAGGTTCGTAATTCCCATCTTCTAGTTGTAGCAGGTAAACAAATGGGCTTCTAGCTTGACGTGCCTGCAATGCTGATCACGTTGCATGGAAGACTTCTGGCAGCCAAGCGCATGAGGGAAAAGGATGATACGCACATCTTCATCCATTCCAACCAGTTCAAAGTAAGTTAGTCATTCTTCCATCACAACTCCTCCTCACCGGACAAAGGAAATTATGAAGGATCGTTTATGTTCCTGTCTACTCTCACCAAACCTGACAGGATACCTCATGGAGCTCCCCGAGAATATCTGGGTTTGTCTCGAAGCAATGGTAAAATATCTGCTAACCTAGTACTGGTTTCGTTTTTTCAATCTAGGCGTTCATGAAGAGAAACCTCTCGATCTTCAAGATTCCTGTGAAAGCACTTGAGGACCCTGAACTATCTGAGTACATCGATAGTCTTATGAAGGACGTATTGACGAAGCAAAGGGCAATCATAAAGACCAAGGTACATGATAAATACCAAGACTAATGCTAACGTCGTCACTCACCCACACTGCTCCACATAGATCGTAACCAATATCAAAACAAAGGCCCACATTTCCCTCCTTTCAAAATCTCTTGCTCAAACTGGATACTATGAGGTGATGACGAGCCAATGGGCACGTTTTGCATTCTTGGTAAGCATGGGCATCCACATCCACACGGACTGGTAACTCACCCTCACACTATAGCGTGGAAGTCTGGTAACCTTCAACCAACTTGTTGCAAATGCAATGGCGGAGAAGGTTGCGATGCTGAAGGCCAAGGAGAACATACTGGCATCATCAGAAGGGGATGACGACGATGAACCCCCAGCCGACGGTGAGGAAGATGTTGATTCCAACAAGGAGAAGCCCCGCATGTGGAATATGACTGATTTTTGGGAATATGTCGATATTCTACTCAGTCAGCTGCATACCGCTCTCGAGAAGGGTGAGCCAACTCTGGATGGTCATAAGAAGCGGCTGGATGAGTAAGTCTGGGCATGAGCACACCTACATGATTAATCACTTCATCCACAGATTTTTCACATCATGCCTCCAGTCGGATCTCAAGAACTTCCCGCCCACTAAACGGAATGCTGGTATTCCTGCAGCTGAGCAGGTTACCTCTGAATGGCAGCGAGCCATTCATCAAGAGCTCGTGTGGTAGTTTTGTCGCATATCATCCTCCCCCCCTCTTCCCCCACAATCTAGTACGCTGTCAGATTTGTCAATCTTTAATTGCTGCATTGTGAAAACCATCATTCTTTACTCACCCCCACTCAATCCTTACATCCTACTACCCAGCCGCTTACTATTGCACTTTGTTACTACAATATACCCCACCTGATCATGAATCCATCGGTTTGCGTGTCATTACCATTGAGCATGTTTGATAACCACTGGCAGTCTGATATTTATTCCTTTGCCACTCAATAATTGAATCGCCTACGGCTCAAGCTAACCTCACCAGAGTGTGCACCCAATCAAAAAGTGAATACTCAATGCCATGCACTGCATGGAACATGAGACACATAGACCGAGTATGCACCCGATCAAGTAGCAAATATTCAGCACCGTGCGCTGCGTGCAACACAGAACACATAGACTCAGTATGCACCTGATCAAGCAGCGGTCATTTAGCACCATACATTGTGTGTAACACAAGACACATAGACTGAGCATGCAGCTGATTGAGCAGCAAACATCCAACACCATGCACTATGGGCGACATGAGACACTGTAGTTAGTATGGTTGACTCCTCATAGTGTAAATGACCTTTTCAATAGTGGTAAGACATCACTTTGACACGTTGGATTCCTTTGAGAAAACAAAACACCTATATTGCTCGCAGGATAAAACCAGCATTGTATCTACTATTTGCTATTGGAAAACTCGGATGCTGGTTGGATACTTGCTCTAAGGTGACCAAAACAACTACCCACAGATGCCAATGGCACATCCAGTCCTTGATAGCTGACTAATGGTGTGGCGGACCACTTGAGCAGGCACAATGTAAGATCCCAACTACCTTCCCGACGAAGGGTAACGTCCATGATTTATAGATCCCTCAAAAAACAAAGGACGGAAAAGAGCCATCACACCCCCAGGCAACATCAGTGCAACATAAACCAATTTTAATGTCTGCGGGACGTCAACTTAACTTGGGCGTGTAGAAAACGAGAGCTGACACACCAGATCTAGAGAGCACGGTACAGACAAAATCAACAGACTATTAGACGACCACCACAGTCGAGGCGCAGCTTTATTTTAAAACGTACACCACTCACGCGTGTATACGTATCACACCGCAAACCCACCCAGGACTCTCTGCGCAGTATCCACTTCCCCCTTCGTTTCCCCAGAGTCCTTCTTCAGTTCCCCGTTCCCCCTCCCATACTCTTCGCGTTCGTTCGTTTATGTCAACTGTGTGATGTGCACTTCCATGCACTTCATTTAGTACTCACGTTTCCCATTGTGGTGCGACATGCGCGACATGCGGGAGAGCATGAGGGGGTTAGACCCGTTCTTTTTGGTAGTGACCTCACACCGAACTATGGCGAAGGAGAAGCAGCCCTTCGCCATCCCCTGGAGGAACTCCTGAGTCATTTGGGTGGAATGAGCATACTCGCGTGGACCGAGAAGTCCTCAAGTTTCAGTAGCTGCTTCCCTGCCTCTACCGCCGTCTACAAGCAATCGCTGTTTATGCTATCAGCAATGAATGAGGACAAAATAGAAGCACAGGTCGCGACACTGCGGACCACGTTATCCCAGCAAGAGGCGATGTCGATCTATGACCGAGTCACTCTTCTACAACCTGCCCTCAGTGCTCATCGTCGCCTGCATCTCCCATGCATCGTGTTCCCCATCAAGAAACTACGTTGCCATGAAGAAACAGATAGTACGCCAAGACGTCTGACACAGGTAAATCCCTCAAGCATGCTTTGCGTTCAGCTTCGGGCCGTTCCATACCCTTTGCACGCAAGCGTTTTCGCATACCAGTCTCCGATGCAAAAGTCTCATCTCATTGAGCAAGTCACTGTCCACCACCATGTCCTTGCCATCCATATCACTGCGAACGTTAGGAGAAGGCTTAGTAATATGTGGCTTGCAGCGACCATAGGACTCACATCAAGGCGTAAAGGCCAGCATAACGAACCTATAAAAACGCTGAGCTTTGCTGCATGTCGTGACAATTTCCCGGGAGGTTCGATACACACAAGAATAAACAATGTGGACACCCAAATCCAGGGTTTTGTCTGTGCTCTTATTAGGAACGTGCGTTATCAGTGAGAAAGCATCGCGAAGGAGTATGCGGCATTATACATCATCCGAAAATGTAAGGACTGGCAATGTATAAGTTAGTATCTCGTATCGGGACCGAACCTATAGCTCACCATAGTCATATACAACGGCAATGAGCATAGCAACTGTAATAAGGTTGTAATATTGAGCACCCACTGGTGGGAGTGGACGTACGAGATAGATAGTCGTTCTGCTGAAGGCTGGTTGACGCGGATTGTACCGCAGAAGACATTGTGTTGATGGATGCGCACTAGAGAAAGGCGTACTAGTAAGCGGGGTGGATGAGAAATCTTTACTCCACAGCTCAAAGCGGCCGACTACCGGTTTTATAAGAGCTGAGCGTAACTCACCATGCATGAGTTATTGTTATCTAGATCAAAGTCCATCAAATTTCATTATGGGTGCAACGCTGGTCCACGATCGGATCACTCCGAGATCATTACCACATGCTGAGTTTGACTCGTGATACGCAATGGTTGACGAAGGCAATTCTCACTAGTACCAGCAATGTTTGATCCAGGAGACTAGATCAGCAAGCTGTGCAAAAACACCTTCGAAAACAGGTCTGGGAGGTGCAAGTTCTGCGATCCTTGTAAATATCAGGTTGAGGGCAGCATTGGTCAGGCCATGAAATTTCGAAGTAGGCGTTAGTACTTAGCGAGATACGTGAGTTGGCTGCCGCTGCCATCGGGAGGATGCATGTAGTAAGCTAGTACGGTCAGGCGCTAGCCGAGCTAGCCGATTGTCCGGGACTGGTTTAGGACCGATGTCATGACCGAACCCGATTCAGAGATCAGTGACTCACTGGGCGATTGGCCCAGGCTATGTATGAGCGGAAATGTGTAATCAAATTTCCAAAGAAGTTGATCAACTTGAATGCCCGACTGGGGTCTTCAAGTTCCCATGATAGGCACTGGCAAGGCACATCTCCATTGGATGATAAGAATCCTCCCACTTGCAAGGCATGGCAACTTGGCGGACAGATTAGTAGGAATGATTACCAGTTACCATACCCAGTTATGTTCAACGAGGTTGTGCTTGTGGGCGCCCAACATAGGGATGACGTCGTGCTTGATATCCGGTCATCAGATTGAAGCGACTTTTGCGAAACAAGAATGGATGCGATAGGCATTGGCAAACACGAAGACAATAAATGCCTGTGCAGTGAGAAGTTCTAATATCATGTGATCGCTGAGGCTCTGTTATGAGTGAATACGTGGTAAACACGAGAGGAGGGTTACGAATGGAGATGAAGGAAGCCCTACTTAGGACGCACAGTGAAGACGAGTCCGACATTTTCATTTTTCCCGTACTTTCTCACTTTTCACAGACTATTACGTAATATTTGCTGACATCATAGCTAACCCTTAGCTAACCCCTTATCCGATCTACCCGCAGATCTTCTCTTCACCTCTTCACATCTCGGATCTTACATCTGCGATCTCACCGTCTCTTCCATTCTTCATCTATTCTTATTTCACCTCGTTGCATCCGCCCGCATGTATCTTCTCTTCCATTCCTGTGATCGGGCTATGCACGCTTCCATTCTACCACACGCATGTCTTACACATGTCGTGCTTCTTACCACCTCCTATCGCATTCTAGACTGGTCTAGCTTGCCTCGTTGTAGTTACGTCATAACTACGTCATGCCTCACCTAGGCCTCATGTACTTGTAGTGTAGCACTATATAAGCTGGGGCCTTGGGACAGAATCGCCAGTCGATTCTTCTCTAGCCTTAGTATTGTCAACGGACATACTCTGTTAAG
>JBBPSC010000274.1:0-22319 GCA_038093395.1 Baorangia bicolor
GAAATCCCTTGTCTTGCGGAGTCCTCAAGGCCTCTATCACAGTCTCAACACACAGCTCCGCTCGTCCAATTACCCTGCACTCGAGACACTCGTTCTCGAGAATATTGTCTTCGATCCTACTCCCTCTGCTGATGGCATTGAGGATTTCATCATTCGCCACAAGGCGAGCTTACGTCGTCTGGAGCTTCACTCGTGCTCTAGCTATGTGCCCAGCATCACAACCCCTGTGCGGAGATGGTCCACGATTTGGAAGCGCCTTGAAGAGGAGCTCGTCTCCCTCACAGAGGTAGTGGTCGACGATGCCCACCAGGGTTACGCGTTACTCGACGGTACCAGCGGATACATCCCACACCCGTCACTTCCAGTGACTCCCGCTGAGCTTGTCCAAGAGGATGAAGAACTTTACTTGCAATTTAGCGATCGTGTGAACCTCCGATCAACTCTCGCTAAAAAGTATCTTTGAATACTCTTGTCTTCCTGTCCACTCATAGTTCTATTCCATTTTTGTCGTGACCATTGACTGCTCAAAACTTCACTCTGCCAATGTATCATAGTGTACTACAACAATACGCACGTCAGTTTTTTTGTTCAGATTTCTCTCTACGCTATCTCTGCTACACACTTCTTCCGAAATGATGCAATATATCCACACTGCACCACTTAAACACAAACCACGAATCTTCGCCCCCAGTGGTGCCAGGTGCCTATCAGAGGCGAAAGAATGACGCACGAACAAACCACAGCCAGATAAACGCCGACGCACCCCATCGAGTAGCCATCGATAAGGTGTATTATTAAACGACGGATACACTGTGTGCCAATTCCGTGGGACAAACCGGATAAGTTAGCGCTGTATGAACATCGTCCAGGGAAACCTTCTCCGCAGTCAAGTTTCATGCACTAAGAAGCAAGATCTGAGGTTAGTCAGATGCGCAACTTCGGAGAACGTAATACATTCCAGGTGAGTAAAACTGCACTCAGTGATGGTACATACGTCTCGCGCCGCAGCAGCCTTCGGGAGTATGTATTACGAAGGCGTGTCCGCAGCAATAGAACGTTTCGAAAACAATACACTTCCATTTCAGAGGTGCGCGATGTTATCAGGGACAAATTGGTGGCACTCCACGTATACTGCGGGTGTTGTATTCCAAGTATGACTTTCAGACGGAGATCGATCCGGGATCGATTGCTGACTAGCGCTGACTGCGCAGTGGTGCGATGTTGGCTTCTGACTGACTTCTTCGCGAAATTCAGAATGTTCTGATCGAGATTCGAAGGCGAACTCGTTGTCCGCGGGATGCTGATATTTTTATCAAGCACCTCACCACCCGAGATTCGCTCGTCGGTCGGCAAAAAGCAAATTGAACCTTCTCCGTCCGCAGCACCGCGCAATTGCAAATGTGAAGGTCTCTCGCTACGTCTCAAATTCATACTAGTACGTCGTTTGTTAGAAGGTCGGTTAGAAGGTCGGTCTTTTTTTCGCAACCCTCCGCAAGTCGAAACGGATGGCAACAACACCACACACCTCTCACCCTGCGTTTCAATGAAAATTTTTCCGTGGAGAACTGCTTCCGCAAAGGGATGGGCTTCCGCTGTGATAGAAGCGCAGACAATATCCTGTGAGCTTGTCAGATTTCTGCGCCGGCCTGATCGGATCCATATTGTTGTAACAGCGCCCTGGAGACAATGAGTCGGGGAAGAATCATACCAAGTTGATATGCTCAGATTGCATTGAAAAAGTCTCGTGCATGTCAGCATTTGCTACACTCCCGGCAAAAACAGCTACATTTCGGTCACACGCGTTATGAGGTAGGAGCAATCCATGGAATCGACCCGCAACGCTCAGAACACCGTCAATTGTAATCCTTGAAGTGTTTGGTTGGTATTGAGCCCATGTTAGGAAACACTACATGCAAACTCAGATGCATTGCGCCCAGTCGGTAAGCATCATGACGTTTCATTGGGCTATTTTGGATCATGGTCATGTATGAAAAAGTAAGGAAAGGAAAAAAAAAACAGCGGAAATGATGCGCCAGTCAGGTTTCAGTTTCAGTTTCGGTTTCGGTTTCGGTTTCGGTTTTGGTTTTCTTCGTTCTTTGAATGTCACTATCATGATTTTATGGAATCCAGATAAATTTCACCAAGAGTGAACAGTGCACTTCAATCATAAAGGGTCGCAGGTCACGTGTAGAATATGGGTAACGCCCTACACTGGCAGGATCGGGTTGTGATCGCATGTAATATGGTTTCACCGTACTATCTCTCCACAGACAAATTACATATAGTATTCGCCTAGGTGTGACAGGCGCAGCACTAGGAATCGAGATCGTTGACAAGATAAGTTTCGGGTGAATTACTTAGTGCTTGGGGGAATCTGAGCAATTCGGCGTCAAGGTGGCCCACTGGCCCCAGATTTAATGCACAATCCTGCAGCTTATTATGTTGACCTGAGGTTTATAATATGCCTTCCCCAGTCGAAGGGAGATGAATCTGTAGCGGCCTTGGTTGGTGTCGAGAATACAATGCGGTAAGACGGGCGAACACTTTCATTTCCGCGATACTGGTCACATCGGATATGATCGGGTGTAACGTTTTTTCAAGGTTATGACGCACTACACCTTTACCTGAATTTGGCTCCTAGCCACAAATTTCCGCAGCAGACCCAGCTGGCAGGGCACAACAAGACGAGCACCACAACAGGTGTTCTCATATGACACAGGGTGATAGTTACGTGATGGCAGGAATGAGTTTCGGGGTTGGTCTTACTGATCTCTCAGTCCGGTTGGTCCGCCTTCACGGTATCCGTCAAAGGTCAAGTATTTCTTGCCATTGGTGTGGAATACTTTCCCCTAAAGAACTGGTTCACTTTCAAGATAGACACCAAAACCATTTTCAATACTTGCCTAAGGTGTGGTTGATCACCGGTAAGGAGCTGGATTGATCTTCCGAGAGTCGATCTAAGCAACCCTATGAGATGTTTTCGACATGAAGGCGTTGAGTTCATCAATAGCGATCAGCAAACAACGAATCCCGAGGCGTAGATAAAACGGTGTTTGTTGAATGCAAAGAATGTGGTAGAGTTTAATAGGCCGTTTAGGGTAAGTTAGCCTTTGTGCGAATTTGCTGAAGTTGCCTTCGCACCAGGGTATTTCCATTTGGTTAGGTGTAGAATCACTGAGGAATGGAATGGTGACGGATGACGAATTCATAATTGGCGGTCGGGTGGATGCGTGCATGTTGTCACTGGAGTGACATGTGGAGTCTGAGGAAGTCTACCTCGAAAACTTCGTTGCGCCCGACCGAACAACATTGTTCTGAGTCACGATAACCGGGCCGATTTACACAGACCTAACCTTTATGGCCTTCGAATCTGCCAAAGCACGATCCGAATAATTGTATGTCCCGGAGACACTGTATGGGAGGCGAGAAACAAAATACAATAAAATGCCTTACTACAGCCAGCAGATAAACTCTTTTCTTTCCACGATACGACGGTGTGCCTTAGGGGGCATCCATTTCTCTGAGTGATGATGAGCTATGCCATAGGCTGGTGACTTGCGGCGAGGTTATAGGAGGTGTTAACAAGATGGACAACGATAATTTCGCCTCTTGAGGATACTCCCTCAGTGAACCAAATGGCAAAGCGACAAAGACAACTGGGCGTACCGTGTAAAGCGCTTCGAATCACTTCACCTACAAGTTCAATTTGTCAGCCGCCGCCTCACGAACGGGGTTCACCGCATCAGTTTTCAGGGTTTGAAAAATACCCATACGCAATTAATTGTGGCCATCTTCCGTACCGAGGGTTTGCTGAAGTTACGATGCGAAAAACATTCACCCCACCCAACTGGAAATGTCTGGTGAAGACCTTCTAGCTAGGGGGTAGCGGTAACATTGTTCGCGTCGTCGATGAGATTTGATGCGTTTGTTCGGCCTCTCACACTTGAACCCATGGGCGGCGATCAAAATACTCGACGAAATCTTGGGCCTTGTTCCTGTATGTTCCTGTGACCTAATCTTCAGTCACCAGCCTGGTCAGCTGCAATCAAACAATGCAAAGCAGTCGACGTTCCTGTCAGTCTTGCCTCACTTCCCTGCTACTGAAATATCCACGTTGATTATTAAAGAACGATATCCACGGACAAATATGTCCAATCCATTCGCACCCCCAATTTCTCTGTGTTTTGAAGCTGCAGAGCCAGTGGTCCTGCAGAGCACCGTCGATCTCAAAGTTTGTGAGAGCCGTGATGTCTTGCTGAACGTTTACCGTACAAGGAGGGGTAGATAGACAAGCCGTTGACTCTGGAAACTCTTGCAGTGTCCAGGGATTGACTGGATAGGCAGTGGCGGCCTGGGTTTCCTCGAGGACGGTAGAACGAAGCTATTCGCCGGGAAGTTCACCTAGGCGCTCGATCGGACGTCTTGCATACTTCCTGGTGTCGGCTCGAATGTAGATGTGGCCCACGGCCTACCCGCCGTTCCAAGGCCAGTACGCAATCGACAGAAATGATGAAACCGCCGGTTTTCTGAACGCGGAGACAACATGACTAGTAAACATCGATCGGCACCACTAAGCAGGTAATGCAAGAGGTCAATGAAATTGTACCAGAGAATGCGATCATGGCAATCGTGTTACAGAACCCGTAAGTGGACAAAGGAGATGAGGATGAAGATAATAACATACATGATGCATGTCATGCCGGGGAATACATAATACAATGAACAGACGAAATAACGTCCAGTCACAGCGATTCGACGACCAGCGCATAATTCTTCCTTCCGCTCGTCCCGAACGGCCGTACCTGAAGCGTGATTCTGATCTTGCGCCGCTCAAACGCACATTGATTCCATATCTGGATGAGCGCACGGACTTCCTCTACTGGACTCCGTGCGAAACGTCCATCATAGATTGCACCGAGGGCGGGTGAGGGAAATATACGATTGGCGAGTAAGGGTGCGACGGGCACGCGCGATCCGACAGCACCGAGTCCCTCACCCGAGAGACGCGCTGCGATACCGAGGTCTTG
Source organism: Baorangia bicolor (assembly GCA_038093395.1). NCBI lineage: Eukaryota > Fungi > Basidiomycota > Agaricomycetes > Boletales > Boletaceae > Baorangia > Baorangia bicolor. Next base: position 5,028 of record JBBPSC010000274.1, read on the forward strand.
GAGAAACCGGATCCAGTCTGCGCGGTTGATGCCATGTCTCTCGAGTATGTTGTAGGGATAGAGTACGCGGAATCCGTCTGTGAGCTTGTCGCTGACGGCAGGAATGTAAAAGGGCGGGAAATTGTGGGATTTGATACGCAGTGGGGAGGGAGTAGAGAAACAGGGTGGGGGTGGATCGAGGGGGCGCCTACGTAGCAGCGATAAGGATAACCTGGATGAAAGATCCTCAAACTGTGGTTCCCATGGTGGAGGCTCGTCGAATGAGGATAATTCGTGGGGAGTTGGTGTAAGTACACCAACTGGGCTTCTGCCATCAGCTCGAGGCTGATCCAATAAGAACCGGATATGCGAATCGAGTGTCGAGTGTGACATGTCTGCGGTACAACACTCAGGTCAACGCCGACGACGGTAAAGAGATGATAGATACTTTGCAAAGGTCCCTACATGGCGGTGGGGGAGTCACAAAGTCGACACGTGCCGTGCTATTAAGCGCTTGTGGTCATCCTGAGACTCACTGTTTATTGTTCACCGTGCTCTGCAAACTTCTGTATTTCTTTTTTTCTTCTGTTCCTATCCACGAACGAGGACGACGACGCTCAACGCAGAGCAGTGACCATGCGTCCACTTACGCTTCATGTCTCTGCCCTCAGCGACTCCGAATACGACCTCTACACCGCATCGCTCAGCGATCTAACCACAGACTCCACCGACAGCAATACCAACATCCAAAGTACCACCCACGTCCGTAACGACGCCCACTACGAACGAACGTCCGTTGGCGTGCGTGAAGTAAGAGCATGGGTCCGCGGCAGATACTCTGATCTCCAAGCGTCCGACATTGATGCCGTCAGTTGCAGCATCATCCCAACTTGTCTCGACAACTAACACGACACCCTCTCTCTTTCCCCAACCCTTCATATAGATCCTCAAATTGTTTTGTCCCAACATGCTGCCTTCAGACACGCTCACAGGTGGCCAATTTTTCGCTGCGCTTCGTCTCGTGTTACACGCACAGTCGGGTAAAGGGGTTGATCGAACGCTCGCATTCATTCAGGGTGAGTAGGTTTCGTGTCTATCTCGACCAACGACCGGGTGTCGACGCCCCTTCTTCGTATCTTACTTGTACGCAACACGGCTTGCTTATTACAAGCCAATATAGCATCTCCAAGACCGGCCAAAGCCCCAGACGTCCCACGACCACTCTCCCCTCCTAAACGACCCGTCCAAGCACCTCCATCACACCCCGACCGTCAGAAACCACTCCCGCTCACCACCTCATCCCCAGAAACGAACCCATTCACGCGCAGATCTATGGAACATGCCACAGCGCCAGCGCCACGAGCGGATCCCGAACCAGTGCTCGTATTTCCCCAGCAACGCCTCAGCAAGATTAGTCAAAACCCGTTTCTCGCTCGCGACAAGCCCGACATGGGTGCGGACAAGACCATACCGCCCGCGAATGCTTGGAATCATGGTAAACTCCCGCCGCTACCCCCTCGTAAGCCCGCGTTGCTCGCAGCCACTCCACGTCGACTCTCGGAAGCCGTCCCGACGCCGATCACGTCAACGGCGAATCTTATGACGCCTTCTGGTCCCCCTCTGATTCCTATGAAACCAACTCATGTGATGAGCCCCCTCATGAGACAGTCGCTCGAAGCGAGTAAGCACGCGCAGTCGATGAAACGCGCCGAAGAACAACTCGATCGATAACGCGTCCTCCAAGTCCTCAAAACCACCTCGTCCAGTTCCTCCGTCAGCAACGCCACCCCCAGTACGCGCACCCGTAGCCTCAGCCCCTTTAAACAGCTACAAAAACCCTCCAACGGGTATGGCCCCGGCTCTGGGTCCGGGGGGTCAGACGACACGACGTGCGTTCCGCCCTTGCCGCGGCGACGAAAACCAAGTCTACCCTCGTCAACGTCGAGCTCGGTGTTGTCGCTTGAACAGGTGGCGAGTGCGACACTTCCATCGCCGACTGCTGCGCCGTTCAGACCATCACTACCCAACCGAGACATCCTCGCCCTCAGTGTGTCAACGACACATACCGATTGCTCCGGCTTGCCCGCTGTCCCCAGTCCCGGGCCGATACCGCCTCCGACGCACCCGCACCGTCGACCATCTACATCAACAGAGCCCAATGTGAATGACTCCCAGTCGTCCTCCCCCTCCTCGCCCCGCGTCGCGCGTTCCAGATCTGTCACGTCCTCGTCGTCAGTCCCGCCTCCACCTCCCCGACGGAAACGTCCAGAAAGCATGCAGTTGACGCCAACGTCAGACATGGGCGACCTTCCCGCCTTCCCCTCCGCCCTATCCACGCACGCACAGACACACGGACGCACGGCCTCATTTCAAGGCCTCTCCCGCCACCTCTCGCTCATGCGCGATAGGGAGCGAGAACCATCCGATTCGTCGCCCATTGCCAACATCCAAAAAACGTTGAATAATCTCCAGCTCAAAGCCCAACCCAAACTCGACGCCGTCCGATACAAGGCAGAGGCGGGAATCAGCAAGCGGGGATACGTCCATCACGCGCAGCTTGGCGGGACCCGGTGGCGCGAAGAAGGCGAACAAGGGTTGATGACAGACACGCGGTGGGCCGCTGCCAATGTCGATCGGGATCTGGATTCTGAGCCGACAACAGATGACGAACCAAGTTCAGGCGAGGACCAAGGCGAGCGGAGGATGTCAGTGACAAGTGCTGCCCCATATCGGGATTGCTTGACAGAATCTGACAATCTTAAATGGCCCATGGGGCAAGGTTGGAAACCGTTATGATATTATAGGTCAGCGTGTGGTCAATCGTAGAAAGCGATAATAGCAGCTCTAGAACAGGTACTTGGGTACTTTTGTGTTATGCAACAGTGGGTGACACTGAGAAAGATACCTAGCAACTCAGCAAATGGTATGTGTAATCCACGAGATAATAGCGCGAAATCGGGTAGTATAGTTATTTGCATGTTGTGAATTCTTTCTCTTTATGTGTGGGTGTTTGTAGGTGTCCATAGCATCACCTAATCTGGATCATTCGACTAAGCATCCAGCTCGTAAAGCGAGGGATTGGAGGAGTGCCTCATACTAGGTTGGCTCTCTTGAGATGCGCTCGTATGATCCCATCGCGTACTAAATCGAGCAGAGTGAGACCTGCCGGGGAAACCAACAAAAAAGACGCGTCTACATACCAGATAATAACGTTTGCGCCGTCGTTCGCGTATCCTGTTTGTCAAAGGAAACATGAACGAGGACGAAATCAACGAAAATGCGCAAGAAATGGAAGAGGGAGGGAATCCACTCAACGATGACCGACGTGGAATAAATATGACATATCCGCGGCTCCGGGGAGTTATGTTTGACAGTATCTTTGAATTTCTGGCGGAGGTCTAAACAAAAAATAACGACCCAAAATGTAATCAGTCCTCATTAGATGCCTCGCGAGTAGCCAACAAAGGTGGAGTGGGAAGTGGTGTACGTACACTTGACGACGGATTGGGTGTCATTGGGGCGGTCCCCGTACGAGGGTAGATACCGGTTCACCATAACGCCGTTGGCGATCTTGTTTTCTAAGATGTCGACCTTGTTGAGGAAGATGATGAGGGTCGTCCGGCTCAGGAGCTTAGATGAACAGATGGCTTTCCATAGGATGAACGAGTCTTCGAGCCGGTTCACCCTTGGATCTTCTTGTAGTCGTTCGTCGAAGCATGATATAGGAGCTAGAAAAATGACTGCATTCACTTGATCAAAGTACGGCAGCCACGCATTACGCTGCGAAATCGTAAGCGATCAATGATGGCGGCGTTGAATGGAGGGAAAATGTAAAAGTACCTGGGTACGCGAGCCGCCGACATCATAAATCTTCCACATTCGGGATTCTCCATCTGGAAAGAAGTCTCTCGATTTGATGTAGAACAACGAAAATATCTACGTACCTTCTGCGACGTTCAGCTCATGTTCCTGAATATCTAGGGTACGTAGGCGCGCACGGACGATATCGTCGTCTGTTGGCTCATAATCACGAGTGGCGAGACGCTCTGAGTTGTCTAGAAAACTAGCGATCATGTACGACTTAACAAACGACGTGTGAAGCAGGAAAGAGAACAGAACAAACAAACTGGCAGAGTCTTCTAGACGGACCTTGTGTCTTCGCAACATTTCGCGAATGACACGATCCGCCCACAGTGCTATTATGTCGTCTTTGCAGCTCACGATAACTTCGGTGACATCTTGACTGCTCACGCCGTCGTGTTTAATCGGTCTGCGAGGGCTCTCTGATTCATCTATGCGAGAAGCCTGCAGGAAACTTCGCCAGTTACGAGATCGAACGTAGAATTCGGAGGACGTCCTAGGCGAGAGCCTGGGTGACGTCTGGGGGGAGTGCTCTAGTATATCCTCAGCTTTTACACCAAGTAGTCGTTTCAAGTCGCTCTCGATACCGCGGAGGGGACGAAGCCGAAGCCGAAGCAAATGATGTTTATCTGTGAAAGGAAGGGGATCTTCCTCGCCATCGTTGTCGAATGCGCCTTGTAGTGCCTCGAGGATCGTATTCACGGAATGTACAAGGTTAAGCTGTAGGACAGTCCTCCAAGAGGCGCGTTCTTGCACCCACTTGTCCCTTCCGAATCGCATTCGAAAATCTAGCAGGTGTTATCAGCACTTAGGAACAGCGCGGATCCAGGCGTGTCACCGACTCTTGAGGGTGGTAGATTTCCCTGTTGAGCCGAATAACAAGAGTGTCAGCTGCAACTCTGGAGCAGGATATTGAGGTGGACTTACCGCTTTCGCTTTGGCCAAGTAATAGGATTTGGACAGTCTGTTCCTGTTTCTTGAGCGCGGCTCTCTCCACGCGGAGTTCGTCGTCGATCTGGTCGCTGATTCTCTGAGCTTCGGCTTCGCGTTCTTCTCTCGCGGCCTTCTCTTCTGGGGTCTCGTTTGGTGGCGGCGCGGTGACGACGGCCAATGGGTCTGTGGAGTCGTAGTGGAACACCATTAGAAGGTGTGTCTATGGGGGATGGGAAGTGGAGGGGAGGTTGATAAAAGGAATGGACAAGTAAAGTGTATATCCATCACGGCAAGTTAACTACGTAATTAACTTGTCAGGATCCATGTTTGTTTGTTTGCTTACCATTTTGGACAGGTTACTCCTCTTCTTAGGAATCGTCCATTTTAGGAAAGGTTTGCTTCCACGGGTTGTCGTACTTACAGAAACCCCAGATACGGTGTGTCCATCAGGGTTGCTGTGCCTTGTGAATATCCTCGGTGGAGCACTCCCCACGCGATTATCAACGCTCTCAGCTCTTCCCTTTGCATTTACAGTCGGCCATCGAGCTCCGTGCATAAGTACCCAAGCTTGACATAACGTAGACGACGAAAAACACGCACCTACACCCGTGCCACTTCTGGTGGGGAAAAAGCGTCAATAACAAAAACAGCCGACACATAGACCCTCAGGCTGTTCGTCGACATGCAGAACGAGACAGCCGATAGAAGAGAGCCGGGTTCTAACTATTGATCGACAGCTTTACAAGACCCGTCTATCTTGAAATTACATCACGCGAGCCAACAGAATCCACCACCGTATACTTGATATCCACCGATGGCACCGGAATGGCGACTCGTCTGAATCAGCGACTATTGATGGATGGTGGTCGAGCCGACGTACGCCGATCGGAAGGCAGCCCTGGGAGCGACTTACGTCCCCATTCAAATCGACGAAGCACACCAGAGTCTTCCTTCAAGTTATGCATTTCAAGTTTCGCACCTTTCTCCACGGCTCGTTTCTGACCCACCCCGCCTGGGTGTCTGTGTTGTGACCTTTTGTTCCAATATCTCTCCATCGGAATTTGGAAGAATACGAGGCCAAAATAGACAGCGTGTAATCCTGTACAGACTGGCATTGTAATCCGTCGGTAAGACCAAGGCACGACTGGTCCGGACATATCGTCCCGTGATCAGGATAAGCTTGAATTACTCATCGGACATAGTTCCTCCTGGGTTTATCTACGCCTATCCTGCGGGATGGTACATGGTACCAGCCTATGCATCATCATTCCACCGATCCCGTGGGGGGGGGGGCAAATTGTACTGCCTTGCTTTGCAGTGGGGAGTATACACGATCGCAAGGCCATCAACCGATCGCGAGGTGGAACGGTTAAGCATTCTAGGTTAATGGTGATTAGGTCAAGCCAACACCTTGATCGGCACTGGAAAGATGGATAAGGGAAACCATGGACTAAACCAGACCGTATTGGTCAAGATTTCGCTTAGCATTAGAGTTTGGGGCTGGATCCTCAACGTGTCATGACACAACACCAGAACGCGGTCTCCCCAGGATACACACCTGCCATAACCATCCCAGCACCGCCGAATAACTCACTGGTGCGCAAGAGCACCCACACAATCAAACTACACAAAGATCATGTTTACCGTGATATGTACCCGTGAGCGTACGAACAACAGCGAAGACCGCGGATCGTCGGGTGACGCGTCCCTATCTCTAATACAGGAATAACCAGGGTATGTGTGCAGCTCACCTGAATTTGTAACTCCTGAGAATCTCTCGCAATTGCCCTCGAGCGCCGTCTGAATTATCAAGGGCGGCGTTACAGGTCTTGAAACACTTACCACGTCTGGCCACCCAGGTAGACACACGTCTCAGACCGCCAGCCCATGCTGCGTCGGCCTGTATAATTACATCTGGCTAACAGAGAGCAGGACTACCAACGTAAACGATCCATTCGCCCCCAAAGGTGCTTCCTGCGCCTAGCAGTGGGCTAAGTACTGACCCATGCACCGAGACCACCACATTTGTCTCCCTGGAAACGCATCTAACGTCAGGGTCCAGTATCCGCTTCTGCTCCGAGTTGCACAGAGACGAAACAAATATTCATGCTGTGCAGAGTCCAGACAACAGACCCGACAGGAGCTTGAATCCTGGTCAATGCCGATCTAGGTTGAATTTTCCATCGCTTCGTTTCCAGGCAAGAAACGTGCGGCCGGACTCGGAGCACAGGATGTCATTTAGTCACCCTGGCTCTGTATCATCCACATCCGATCGATTCGGGATTTCTAGGTCATAAACCCAGGGTCCTCCATCATAATGACAGGACTTCTGTCAAACAGGAGCGTGCTGCGCATTCCAGGTGCCTTGACAAAATAAGTCCGCGCGCTTCTGGCCTGCGGGAACATATTTTGCATCTGAGAATGGTAAATATTTCAGCAATTATAAGGTTCGAACTTTCTTGGGGGACTGACACCTATGAGAATACCGACCGCAGGGATTTTGCTCATCAGCCTCGTCGATCGGGATGGCCGATGATTTTTGCGGAGAAATATACCATTCCGACGAGGAGTGGCGCCAGGCGATCGTGTCTCCGAAACGCACCGAATGGGTCAGACAACCTTGGTGTCTATGTCGAAACGACATCGCGCCAGGGGAACAGGCACCATTGATAGCAACGCGAAAGCAGCTCACCATCCGAATCTCATCAACCACACGGGCTCTGACACGTCGCACTCGACCGCATCACACGGGCTGTGTGAAGTAACGCATCTCGCCCTTGATGTGGGATAGGCCCAGCTACATGCAACAGTAATGCGACGAGCTGCGGAACTCTACTTATCGAGCGCCACACAAAACGATCAATCACACTTTCCATGTCAGTGGGGAACCGCGACGTCGGAAAAGTCTTTCCCTCGCCACCGGAGTGACACGTCACGGAGTCGTTCCCCTCTTGTCTTGAAGTCTAGCGTCGCACCCTGCCACCTGCGACGATGACGACGATCCGACGATTTGGGCCTCGGTCGAGAACTGTCGTACGGGTTGCAAACTGTACGTACAGATGCCTATCGATCATCTGATAATTCGATACCCTGGTGGTGCTGAATACTCAACTGATGGACACAACACCATGGGTGTACAACAACTGTGATAAGCTCGTCAATAGTACTTCTGGATTATCAGCCTAACATCACAGAGGCTGTATCATGTATCTTATGTTCTGATGCTGCATGAAGCCTGTTTCCAAGATGGTCCTAACTCGCGTGACAAAATTTCAGCTTGTGCCTCAAAGACTTGGTAGTAAATCACTTCACCACACAAATTCGTCTATCGACAGTCTGCCTCTCAATGCGGTAACCTCATAGATGGGCTGGTCACCAGACTACATTAGTAGGTCAGTCACAGTCTGGACATACCAAGTTTCTAGTATTGGAACTCGGCCATGGAAGGTTAAATTTAACGCAAGGTTTTCTTCTTCCGCGCATTTCTTGGCACTCATGAATTGTGATGCACCCACTTGGGTTACTTTCGAGGGAGAAGACCAGACAACGGAGCCAAGGCTAACCAGGAAGCAGGTAATACGGTGTGAGCTTCCCCAAATTTGTAGTACAAGGCGGCGTCAGAAAGGGGAAACGTCACCAGGCCAGGATTGCACGACAGTCTGACCAGAGCCGCGGCAGCTCCGACATGCCAGACGGAGGTGCCAGTGAAGGTTGGTCCAGAGATTTAGAGCTTGTTCAATGGGGATAGCGTGCCCACGATGATCATAGGCGCCACTGCCAGTGTTTCCTTTCCAAACCAACAACCGTACGTGGTGATCGCAATAAATCAGAAAGAAAATGCATTATAATGGACCAGGATTTAATAAGTAGCGCGGAACACAGAACCTTGCCGCGCATCGGTCGAAGAATATACGGCGGAGGTGCATCGCTTCACTATGGAAGGACGTTCACAACAGCGAATCTAGTTTCGAAAGTACCTCCAACACCCCTGCGATCAACTCGAATCCGGGATCTTCCTCGCCATTCATCTCTCGTTTCACTTCCTGCACGAGACCGAGTATGCTCTCACGTCCACTAGGCAAGGCACTCCCCATACCGATCCTCACCGCCTCTCGCCTCCGACCACTCGCAGTGCCAGGGCCGGAGTTACTGCCAAACGGCCAACATGCAAACTCTGCCAATACCTCATCACATCTTTGAAAAGCAGCTTCGCGATCCTCATAGGTTAACCGGCCAAACGCGTTATCGAGAACGCTCGCCGCATACGCTGCACAGGCAAGGCACACGGCACGCGTGACTCTACATTGTGTGCCTTCCTTGTCGAGCGCGTTGGGTGGGACGGTGGACGTGGTCGCTGTTAAGAGCGACACAACGCGTGTGATGATGGATTCTTTGGTCCGGACATCGGCAACGGGGTGAGTGGCCATATCGAAAAGGAGGAAATTCCGCTTTTCTGTACGAAGGACGCCCTTGTCGACGAGGCCCTTTGCAAGGCGCTCCCGAACTTGCTTGAGTTGGTATCCGATTTTCATGACGTTCCACGTTTCTCCTGAAGATAGGCAGTCGGTAAGTCACCCTTTTTGTGCGACATAGACAGGTTGTCGCATAGCAAATGCACCTTCACAGCCTGCTCACGTCGGCGCTCGAAACACTTACCACTCAAAAGATCGATCCAACTATTTATTGTGAACTTGTCCCCTTCTTGGGACTTCATCATTTTGAGCGTCTCGTCGAGAATTGTCTCGCCTGTGTGCCTATCATCGATAACCTCCACTAGGCGGTCTGGCAATGGGTTTCTCCGTCGATTTACGTCCTTGACGAGTGCTATCCGACGGCGAAGCGCGAGTTCAATGAGTATGCATCCCCGAAGGGCGTACGAAATGCTGTCATTCCAAAAGGAGAGGTAACCCTGTCTGACAATCAGCTACGAGCGCCAAAGCAACGGAGATAAAATGCCATAAAACAGTGTACTCGAACTCATCCGTGCAGGGATGCCTAGAACACCCGGCCGATGATTTGGCGCTCATGCTGCGGAAATCGCAGGCATAGGTCGCAACGAATGATGGAATGTGGCAAATAAACCAAAGTGACATGTTACATACATGCTTGTCTTTTAGTCCTAGCAGGAGAACTTCTTCCATGATGGTGAGACGGGGAATTTTGCCACCATAGCGGTTGTCTTCTCTGTCTTGATCAAGGTCGCGCGGGTCAAACGCAATTTTGTTTCCGCCCTCGAATGCAGAGCCCGCGTGAGTGGATACTGCACCATTCGATGCTGAGCCGTTCGTGTGCCGGCTTGGGCTAGCTAATTCGTCTCCAGAGACCGAAGAAGTTGAGGCGGTTGCCACACGTCGTCGAGATAGCCCTGCCGCAGAGCTCATCGTCCGACAAGTTGCATAAAATGAGCACGGCGAGTCAAATAAGAGAACGAAAGGAGAGGTGCAAATAAGTAAAAATGATAGGAACAAATGGTTGAGGACGGTGCAGCGTGCAGATGTGACTGACTCAAAGTGTTCAAACCTACATTACCAGTTTCGTCGGCGATATTATCACACGCTCTAATATTGCAGCCGCCACCACTGACATGACTTTGCAGCCGGTATATATGTGCGTCGTCACTTCAACCTGTTTACCAGTGACTTTTCTGACCGACAATCATTTCATAGGTACGCACTTGGGACACATGTCACTTACTTTCATTTCGTGATTACACCGCGACGCACTAGTTCGGATAATGTTGGGGGTTCACTCGTTCCTACATGGTCGGTTCCGCCTGCGTTGCTGGCACTGGTGCCAACACATCGAAGAAGGCAGGGATGTTTGACCCTGATACTACCTCCTCCGCCTCAATCAGTCAGCAACCTTCCTAAAGTCATACCGTTCATGACCGCTGCGTACTGAGCCTTGAACTCTGTTCGTACTCCTATTTCTTCATCTGATCCGCGTGCGGCCGATAAGTTGAAGCGCTATTCACGACGGACTACCACCCTGCAGGACCTGCCGCATTATACGGCCTTCTTACCTTCGCATTCGGACAGCCTCAAGAGACACCGGTCCAAATTTTCCTCGTCGTGTGCAAAAACCCCTCTCTTATGAGAGAACATTGCGCCCATTCGTGGTCATGGTCCGTATCCGGCAGTGCTCCACTCCCCCGCATAGTCGGCGCTCATGATGACGAGAAATCGCCTACATTAAAGACAGATCACCCACTAATTTCCACTGAATGCTACGGCGACTTGGCTTGTCGATTCTTGGTTCTGCGACATTCCATGTCCTGGGTTCCACCACACGTCATGTGTTTCGTGCATGATTACGGAGATGACTTTGCAGAGCATATATGATGCACGTGACTACGGATCCCCCAACGAGGGACGTGGACTTTCCCAACGGGGTTTCCAATCTCTCCACTGACCGTAAGTGTCAGACCTAACTTGAAATAATTTTATCAGATACAGTCTTCGTCAAAAACTTGAAGTTTTTGCCTTTCGAACATCTTTAGTTACTAATTTACTTCAAGTTTGGTCTTTCATTTAGGTTTCTCTGAAATTTTGGTCACCCCGTTGTGCAAATTTGAACAAGTCCCCCTATAGGGGATGTTCTCACAAAGAAGGGATTTCCCGGTATGTTACTTCTTTTGATGCACGAGGAGGGGAGTGGTGCCGTTATTGCGCGTCACATAAAGCTTTGGTCATGCAAGCAATCCTTGTGGCAGTTCTTGCACCTCTCGCCCCGTGTGCAGGCATACGACGACTGGATTCACATTCACATCCAGATTCAGCAGCCCTCTTTTCGTTTCATTCTTAGGCGATCCTTTGGTTCTCACCATTTCTACAACTCTCTACCGCGTCCTAGTCCCCGAAACACCTCCGTGTTTTGCTCGACCCCCCGCTCTTTTGCCGTATACACTGGTCAGACTCGTCTTCACAGTATGTCTTCCACTCGAAGTCGCAATAAAGTAAGGCATAGGTGCTGCTACGTTGACTCCTTCCCCCCGTTCATGTATTTTTCTCCCCCGGTTTACATCACAGTTTTGTCTCTCGCTGGATAACTCGTCTAGTAACACTTCCAGCAGCACCGTCCACCTCAACCGTTGGTCAGAGGTCGTGCCTCCCAAGACCGCATTGACGTTTGCAGCGCTATGGGACCCGGACGAGGGGATGGTCACGTTTTCTGGTGCAGCGCTGCTCGAGCCCGAAAGCTTATCAGGGACACTGCCCCACCATGACGTATTTGATGATGATGACCCCTCACAGTTTATCACCGCCGATCGCGACACAGACGGAGGGACCACGACGGGCGAAAACACCGCGACGCTAGCCACGTTCCAAGACGCTTTTAAAGCATTCTTATCTCTCACACCTTGGGACTCGAAAGAGCACCTCCACGCGAAGGCGGGACAGGGCGCGCCACGTTTTTTGCAATCGCGTGCCTCCTCGACGTTTGACGGGTTGGACGTGTATTCCCACGACATTCAACTTGGACCCAAGCGGTCCTTGCAACTGTCCTGCATGGATCTACTGGACATGGAGTCCTCTTTCCGTGCGCCGTCCGCGTTTGGAAGACTCCGACTTAGGTCCGATTTGATGCTCGATTCGCATCGCTCAGAGTTAGAGAGCGAGTCAAGTTCGGGGAGTAGACCCTCGCACCTGGTAGGTCCATCCTTACCTTTGGTTGGTTGTTGCGTATCGCCTTCTCATCAAGGGCCTTTTGTTCCTTTTTTTTTTTCTATCACTTTTCCTTTTTTCTTGACTTAGAAATCGCGCTTTTCGACGACGACGACCTCCACGTCCAACTATGTTGATGTCGCAACCAATGCGCTGCAAAGCATGCGCGTTTCTGAGACCTCCCCCATCCCCCAATGCGCTCCCCCGAACGAATGCGCCTCTCCTACCGGATCATGGCCATTCCTACCCCCCCGCCGACGTCTGCTCCGTAAACGTCGGCCCCTGGATGGTGACGGCTCCACAACTGCCACGAGCTCCACCCCATCTACCCCCAGGAAACTGACGCCGAAGTCGTCCATGTCCCCATCCCCATCTTCTTCATCCCCGTCCGCAATGGCGTTTTCACAGAGTGCCGCTTTGGCCCTAGGGGAGGAGCGACGCGGTCGGTTCCCTCGTCCCGTTGGTGGGCAGATCACGTCAACGTCAACGCCGACGCCAACGCCAACGCCACCTACTACCCCGTCCAAGAGCCCGCGAATCAAGTTACCGTTCGCGTTCCTCCCGAAGCGGAGATCACACCAGATGTCCCCCGATTCGGATGGGTGGGTGTGTATCGAGGTCACGCCCATCATCAGGCAGCGCTACATTGCGAACCTCGACGAAGATTGAAGCTTCGAAGATTGAAGACGTGTCGTTTAGCGTTTGCGTCTTGCTTGAATTTGTGTGCAAACGGACCATGGGCAGCGGGAGTGTTTGAGGCGCGTTTCAACTTTTTCTGTGTATTATCGAGGATCTGGCTGCCCTTTTCTTCTGAAACGAACTGTGGCATATGACAGCCTGAGAACACGTTTCGCCAAGGACGTTTCATTTTTTTTTCGCGATCAACAATAACCGTGTAATGCGGTACGTGCGCTAGGCACTTGCTTATTCTCTCTTTTTCTTCCCCTACAATCCCAGCCAAGTTCCACCTTGGAGGCCAGTCCATGACGCCTGAATTGTATGACTGTATTTTGTAGACATAGTAGGTACTGTAGTCAAGAAAAGTCAACATCCGATGGTTCCTTCTTGTCCACCAACCTCTCCGCCCAAACAGTCCAAACGTCTCCTCCTAAAGCAAAGAGGTTACAAGCAACATCGAGGAGACGTGTCCACATGGTCGTCGTTTAGAAGAAACAAGGAGATATTATGTACCAACGAATCCAATCTCACGGACGTTTATAATTAGCCACAAGCCATAAGAAGTTCATGGTCTCTGGGAGGGGAGAGGTAATGCGAGAACAAAAGGCTGAAGAGAACAACAGGAGAGAAGAGATAAGGTATAGAAAACCTACGTGCATTCACATAATGGGATGAAGAAAATCGAAGAAAAAACCGTGATAACACGGGGACCCCCATAAAGGATAAGCGAGGTGAAACAACAAGTTAACGAGTTCTTGGAGGTCAAAAAACATAGCAGATACAGTTTACGAGATTCCGACAGCGTTTCTGCTCCGCTATGATGGATAGTAGTCTACGTCCCAATCCTCTGTATCACGCAACGTCAATGATGCAAAAAACGATGACATGACTGTTGTCCACGCACCTTCTGTTATGCCTCGCCATCCAAAGTATAGGCAAGCAACGGCTGCAGTCTCTAATATTGTTGCGATGAATGAACCATCAACTTTCATTGATGCACCCTAGAGACAGTCGCACTATGAAGCACCGCCATAATGATATCAAAGGCACGATGACGTACCCGGCATATGACCTTGCTCAAGAGGAAGTAATCCAGTTGGCTAAGAATGAAGAGGATGGCTGATATCACATAATACCACACGGGTCTGACCTCGTTGAGGACGCCTAGCACGATGTACAGCATTATGCCGAAATAGATGAGAGCAGCGCTGAGGGGTGTACCACGTCAGGTCCGCATGTGTCGAAATTGAGGGCAAAATACATACGCTCCGGGCCATATGCTCGTCAGCACGAACAATGGTATACCACTGAGCGCTTGCTGTGGATTTGAAGGTCCGAAGGTTTTGGTGAACAATAGTGCAGTATCGAGGGATATGTACAAGGTCGCAACAAAGAAGAAGATACTGATGATGCCAAGAGGCTGTTCGAAATCATGTTAGCGATTGAAATTGCGTTGGAAACGAGAGAAACGCACTATCATGGAGCTTAGTGTACCGTCTTCAACGATCTGTGTTGCTACGATAGCATTGCCGAGCAAGGTCCAAAAAAGAGTAGCAACTAAGGCTGCATGAATAGCAGTGAGAATGACCAGGCCTTTGGTGCCTTGTTGGATGATGGAGCCACTCGTCAGGATTTGGAATATCAGTGTCAGAAGGTACAGGCCAAAGAATATGCGTAGCTCAGAGCGACCTGTAGAAGCAAGCCAAGTGAGTCGTGGAGAGACGGAGACGACTTGAAAGACCGAGTGACGAACACCCCCACGGGGGTACACGGGAATAATGTTTCGGAGATGAATCAAGCATCGAGAACGTACCGACCGCTGCCTTTCTCCGACTGGAGAAAACGATGAGAGCGACGACCACAACGACACTTAGGCCACAAGCGATAATGTTGGCAATGTTTCCAAGTGAACCGTTCGTCTGCACCAGTGGTATCCCACATTCTGGATTCACACCCACGGGGGCCGTTGCTGGGGTGGCAGACAAGCCAGTGAGGAGTGTATAGTCATTCTGGAGGACCTGATCGGGGTGATCGATGACATTGACGAGGCTTGTGCGGTTGAACATGAAGCTCACCTGCCGGTAAAAGAGGTTGCACCAAGTATATGACGGTACTTGGGAACAGAGTGTTGAAAAATCGCCGAAACGCATATTCGGTACGCGCGAGAAAACGAGATATAGCAGTAAAAAGACAAAGGGGAAAGACGCGTCGGTTCCGTTCGGTGTGGAAGGAGGGTGTCCTGGGATAGATCCAAGGAGGTATCAACGACCACAACGCTGATCTCGTCGTTGATGTGTTCGTGCAAGTCGTCAAGCAAGTTCAGGTGCAAACAAATCAACACAAAAGGACCAGGTTTCAGGACAACGAGGCAGGCCTTACCAAAGTGCTCGGGTGTTGAAACTATTTGGCGCGAGTACGATAACACGATAAGAAAGGAGGTTAAGAGATTCAGGGAAACGAATGGCGTAGTAGAGTAAAGACAAAAGAAAGATGCAGAAACAATTCGTACTGCCGCACTCCGAACAGTGGCCAATTGGGAGTCGGGGTAGCTTACCTAACAACAACACCTGCCACTGACGTGGTATCCAATGTTTTACTAGTACCCGGACGGCGAGCATGGCGTATCATATCAAAAAGTTCAAAACACACAGGTACTGGGTACTGATGATCGCTGTGCAATCTGCCAACCGCTACGCGGGACCGCTGTAGTGCCATTCCAACAAGGGAGCACAGCTCAGTGGCCCACCAGGTCGGCCCGAGCCCCCGTAGTCGAGGAAATTACTTGGAAAAACATTCAAGCGGGGACAAAGCCAATGGCTGGCTTACACTGGTCAGATACCAGCTGACAACCCCCTAGTACTAATCTTGGTACCATCCCCGTTCATGGTCAATTCCGCCTCGGTCAGAAGACCATCTGGATGGCTGTAAAGTCTGGGGCAGCATAAATACAAGAGCCCGCACCCAGCGTCCAACTCCAAGTCGTTCACCAATTCACCTTCACCCACCATGTCCATCCAGAAAGTCGAGTACCGTCTGCTAGGCAAATCCGGCCTCCGAGTCTCCGTCCCTATCGTAAGTCCCATGCACTATGACTGCCACCGACCCTGACCAAATGTGTCGTCCACACAGCTAGGGGCCATGAGCTTTGGTTCACCGAAATGGAGCGTGCGTATGCCCCTGTTCGCCGCGCCGTGGGATCGTAGCCTGATGTGGTCGCTCGCATTTAGCCGTGGGTCCTGGACGAAGAGCCGTCTCTCGCGATCATGAAAGCCGCATGGGACCTCGGTATTAACACGATCGATACCGCAAACGTTTACTCCAACGGTGAATCCGAACGTCTGGTGGCAAAGTTTATCAAAAAGGTACCTGTGTGCTTGTTCCTGAAATATTTCGCATATCTCACCGTCCTCTTGCTAGCATCAAATTCCCCGTCACCAAATCGTGATCGCGTCGAAATGTTTCGGTCTCGTCGCCGATGACCCGGGCATCCGCACGAGCGTCATACCCGGCCTCGACAAACTGCCGCCGTACATCAACCAAAAAGGACTCTCCCGCGCAGCCATTTTCAACGCGGTCGAAGCCTCGCTCGCGCGTTTGGAAACCCCTTACATCGATCTGCTCCAAATCCACCGATATGACTCCGAGGTCCCCGCCGAAGAAACGATGAAAGCCCTGCACGACCTCGTCCAGAGCGGCAAAGTGCGCTACATTGGCGCAAGTTCGATGCGTTGCTGGCAATTTGCCCACCTCAACGAGGTGGCGGGCAAGAACGGCTGGACCAAGTTCGTGAGCATGCAAGACGAATATTCGTTGCTTTACCGCGAAGAGGTGAGGTCGCCTTGTATGGATCGCTTTGACGTCCTCTGATCCCACGTAGGAGCGCGAGATGCTGGCTTACTGTAAATTCAATGGGATCGGTGTCATCCCTTGGGCACCTCTCGCTGCGGGGGACCTCGCCCGCCCTGTCGGCACCGAATCCATTCGGCTCAGCTCTTCCAAAGGCACCATATTCGAGAAGAAGCTCTCAGAGGCCGACAAGACGATCATCAACCGTGTCGAGGAACTCGCGACGAAAAAAGGTGTCAAGATGGGACAGATCGCACTAGCATGGGTCGGTCAAAAAGTTGCGAGTCCCATCGTGGGTGTCAACTCCATTCAGAGGTTGGAGGAGAGCATC
>JBBPSC010000275.1:0-22309 GCA_038093395.1 Baorangia bicolor
CGACGCAGAAATCGGTGGACGCGTGGTTGAGGTCGACGTTTGCGGCCTATCCTGCACGAGAGGTGTCAGCCGAGAACCTCGTACGTTCATTCCTTTCCCTTTGTCCGCGTCCTGCGGCTCACGGGGTCATGGTCGATACAGACGAGGCAGCTGAATACGATGAACGAGGAAGAGAGAGCGGAAAAACTGCAGCAGGTCGCCAAGAGGGAGGAAGAGGAAGAGTTCAAGGCGAGAGTGCAGGCAGCCCTTGGACAGGTGGATTTGATGTCGGCGCAATCGAGGTCATCGATATAGAGTATTTACTATATCATTAATGATGGTGATATCCAGCATGTGAATACATATTTTCTTGGATCCTTTGTGGATTTTGAGCTCGATCAGAAACGATATCGCAGCGGTGACGCCCTTCGAGCTTCTTTAGCAAAGGCGACATCGCAGAGGTCTAACGTGACATCGAATGCTTGGACACTGGGTCCGAGGGAAGATGATTGCAGTACAACGAAAATTGAACAAACGCGTACGTAGACGAGGAATCGACTTTGCGACGATAGTCATCGGGCTGTTACCAGTGCAACCTGAGTTGTAGCTCCTAGCTACTCTCCCTCGAGTCTCGTGAGCCATCAGGTCAGGCAGGGGTCGCTCGATCGTTGCCAAGTACCCGCTGAAAAGGACGTGAATCTGCCGGACCTACGAAGAATGAGATGAATGAATGGGAGGCGCGACTGAGTATCCGTAGCAGCATGAACTCCAGTTGGAAGTTACCCATACAGTGTTTGCGCTTCGGCTTGCAAGTTTTACTCACATTTGGGAACGTCAATTCTACGAGGATTTTTGTACCTAGATCGGTCTTGGAGAATGTTGTTCGAGGGTTCATTATGCTCTGGAGTCTGGACAGTGGAGAGGAGTCAACCGTTTTGGAAGTCTGAAGTAAGTTGGTCCCACGGCTGCTAGAACTACGCGACGACCATCAAATGAGACCAAGCTCGTACTACTACTAGTACAGCAACCTCGCTTTCGAGAGCTCCAGGAACTTCGGCTGTTCATTGGCATCGCCATCACTCAAAGGAAAGAAAATTACTCACGAACGACCACTCGCCGCCCTCTAAATTGGCAGGATGGGCCAGCCCCGGGTGGCCGACCAAAGACTGAACCCTCTTCGGCAAGGTGTCCCTTTGTACCCGCCCCCACGACTTCTTCCTCCCAGAAGATCCCGAATTTGAACGTGCGACGCGCAGCGTTTCTACAGGACACTGCCGTCGCTACCACGTTCGAGCCAGTGTACAAGGCACGAGCGGTGACCCCCGGTACTCTCCATATCCCTGTGCCCACCAAATTATGGAGATGGGCCAGGAGACGTTCAGTCACAGCGGGTATACGACGAGATCACCCACTTGTGGGAAGGCATCCCCATGTCAAACTGGGTGCGTTGTGGGATGTGCAACATGTTCCGAAACCGGTACGTTCATGTCCATACGCCTGGATACCATCTTCCTTTGTTTGGTGGCGCGCTTGTGCTCTGAAGAGGAGACAGCCAATAGCGAATATAAGACGATGTCGGAAGTCTTGGCCCTAGCATTCTCCTCCGCACTCTGCGCCCACAGCGAGTTGGTTCCAGCGGAGACGCGCACAGCGGACAAGTAGAGGGTGACGAAAAGAAGATGCCAGATGTTCAGTATTGAACAAGACCGTGGCCAACTATGCCCATGCGGAGACGAACTGGGACAGCGTGAAGTAGGAAATGGAGGCTCCGCTCAAGAGTTCCGTTGCGTATGGAACGGGCGTTACTTGGTCGGTAAAGGGAGCAAGGAGCAAAAGATGAGTAGATGATTGAAAACGTCCAAGTGATGTGGACCATTTTTTGAAATTATCTTCTGCCTATTTAGACTTCCATTAGATCATGCTAGGAAATCCTTCGGAGGTCCTCTCGCTAGGCGAGTCCAGTGCACTCCCATAAGGTGAGTTAACAAGTGCCTTTTGATATGATTGAATCTCGACTTTCTGTAGTCAAGCGAGGACCAAATGATTTATACACCCAAGCCTCACACGACTCCTGAAATCTTCAAATTGTAGCATGTTCGATAACAGTTATGTATATAAAGCTTGACCTGGTTACCTCAGCATCTCGTCAAGGACCACTCTTGCTCCCAACTTGAACTTCAACGCCTTGCGACAACTCTACTCACAGATCTGTGTAATGTCGCTCGCTCCCCGGTGCTCAGAACGTTCAGGACCAGTTGATAGCTCACACACTTCGTCGTAGATGAACTGCGATTCCTAATCGATGTTGTCATACCGTGGGGTTTCTGCATGATTATCCGCAGAAGCTCGGCTTACATTTGATCAGCCCAAATGCATTCCGACGGTACTCGTCTTTTTCTTCGGTGTAGAGAGCAGTATAATAACACAGTACCCTGATTTCGTTCCAGTTGAACAGCTACGTTTTGATGGTGGGGCCCATCGCCTCGGGGAAGTTGTCACCCCCAGGAAGGATTGTCTGGCGCTTTACTCGAGCGGACATTCTCTCCGACCTGAATCGTTATCCAACCTTGCACTTCGTCTCCCCACTCGGTACGAGCAGCTCGGGGTAATGGAGGACCTCAACGAAGCCACTGTCCTCGTCCTGGAGACACTGGGACACTGCCTATTTGGGTTCCCCGATTGACCCATCTCTTTGTACGATCTTACGGCTCATCTCTCCGTTCAGTAGACGAGGGGGCTCTAGATGAGGTCATTCATCTTGCCTTGGTGATTCAGTCTGACAGGTTCTGCTCTGTCATCGAGAGGATGTTGGACGAGTTATGCGAAGATTTCATTTGATTATTGCACCCTGTAATATACTCATCTTCATATTTAGGTTCATGTCCACATTTATTTGCTTTGAACTGCTTGTACGACTCATTGTTCGCAACTACTACGCAATGATATCAATTCTGCAGTCTTCTTTCCATATCAGTGAGACCCGCAAGCATTTGTAGCTCAATGTTGCACAATGATAGTCCCAGTGTATGACCAGTTACCAAATCACCCACAGAGACGGAGGACGTCGCCTCAGATTCAAGTTCAACGTCTGTTCAGAGAAAATGGAACCGATGATAAATAAGTAATCAATCATAATGCATGGTCAGAATATAAAGTGTTGATGTCGAATCGCTGTTGGTTTGCTTGTCATCATAATCCATGCTCGGGTCATAAGCAGTGTGGACAGGAATGGGTCTGCAAGCGCCGAAGGGCCTACTTAAAGAATAAGGTTCTTACACGGGGCTCGATCACTTCTTTTCTTCCCCTTCACCACAACGCATTCAAGCGCCCTCGTTTTCGCGAGTGCGCCACCTTACCATGGCACCGTACTTGCAACGCAAGTATGTCGATCTGATCCGTCAAGTATCCTCTAAGTGGGTCAACTGGGATCCGCCTATCGAAATCCGAGTTAGTTTCACCATTGTTATTTCATCGATCCCTAATTGTCTGATCGATTGACAGGTTGGTGCATATGGCACGATCGACAAGGAGACGGGGAATTTACAGGTGGAAGGCAACATCTATAGTCCCGAATTCCAGACAGAGATGGACAAGCACGGTCTCAAGATCCGCTTGGCCAACTTCCCGCCACAAGAAGGTCCGGCTGAGGACGATTTCATCATCGCCTCCAGAGGAGCTCAACAAAGAGACTTGAATGTGGACGCAGGAGTGTGCGTAATGGTCTCACATCGCGACACGACCTAACCGAGTATATACAACCACAGGGACGCCCCCGGTATTGCGAAAGCATCCATCAAAGGACAGTGGTTCTTCAGGCGTGGCCAGCGGGACGCCGTCCTCATCATGCAAGGCCCTCGTCAAGTCTTCCTCCCCCCCGACGTGGTACTGGAACACCTCTACCAAGTTGACAAGCTCATCGACAAATGCCTCGTCACAAGCATTCACGTGTGCCCTGCGTACTCCATGTACCTGTCAGACAAGTGTACGGTAGTTGTTTCGCTTCATTGTCACGCACGCATTGCTGATACCGCCCGGCAATACAGCGGGCGATAAGGTCTCTCTCGCTCTTGGAGCCCACGTGCCCATCGCCGGTGTTGTTGGAGTCGCCGCAGGTGGCAGCGGCGGTTTCGCTTGGTGGGCCGATGCCCAAAGTGGACTCCTTCGCAAAGCGTGCGATCAAACGGGAAACTACTCATTCACCCCTCTTTTTGCTCTGAGACGTCCCATTAATCGATTCAGGAGATTTATCCGGGACAAGATCGAGCCAGAGCCATCGGGCGACGACTTGTCAGTATAGTCCACTTTGTGTATTTACGTGGATATGTCCGTCGACTGACGCGCGTCTATGCTAGGTGGTACAATGAATCCCCACCATGGGACCCGCTTGACGAGGATGGCGAAGAAGATCCTTTCGATCCGGTGAGTGTGGTTTTTATGGTCTCATTCGTAGTCGGCTGCTCACAGCATGGCATATCAGAGCATCCGAGAAGTCGATCCATTCAAACCACCAGCGCCGTGACGAACAGAGAGTTATATCACACAGATCTCATCCTTCTCAACATCTGACTCTCTTGTCTCCCTCAATATTACCGTTGACACGGCCCGACGGAATGTATTATACCATGACTTCTGGTGTTTCTTTCTGTTGTCAATAATTATGTATATGCCAGTAAACCCACTCTACTGGCAAGCAACACATTGCATTCGTACTCTGATGAAGGTACTGAAGTCGCCAGGGAGTGGAAAACTAAGGAGCGGCCCGTGTCGATAACAGTAACTCCAGCCATGCTCCAACATTCCAACCCTAGCTGCTTTACCCAGTTCCTGGCGATCGATCGTAGCCAAGGATAAGACTCCACATCCTCCAATGACACTCCAAGACGACCCGCCAATAGACGCACCTTCAAACTTCGCAGCTCCCAGGATATCCCCGTTCGCTGTCTGGAACTATTCAGTGTGCTAGTATCAAGCATGTCGTCCGCGAGGCGGCACGACAGAAGTACTGCGTTTTCGAGGCGCGCACTGAGACGCGAGCGATATCGATCCTGATTCCTGATGATACGCAAACAAGCCAAATCACTCGGATGCGGAAGTCCGTAACCAACCAGATCGCATTCGCAGCCCACGACCATAATGCATAACGGTTCTGAAGGATGGGCTGGTGTGGAAAAGGGGCCCGTATATCAAGAGCCACGTCGAATCCGGACAGGCGTCACCGTCAGTCGGTGAAGAAGCGAGACGCAGCAGAATGAGTGAATGGTAGAGAAGGGTGAAATGATGAATTGTATTGTCTGTGAGTAGCCTTTCGACGCCCTCGCAGACCCTCTTTGTCAGTCAAGCTTAAGTCTTGGGTTAAGAAACCACAAGCATGATTCGAACACCGTACAGATTTTCATGTCGAGGTCGAGTGTGCCCCCGACGAGGCTGAACGAGTCGTTGCCGTTTCGGGCAGCTTGGTCAGCCTAGCCGACGCGACTCGGGGTTCCCCGAAAGTGATCCTTTTGGGCATTTACATGCTGTGCCTTGACTGTTTCGTCGGTCTGCGAGGTCTGCGAGGTGCGACTCTAGTAGCGAAAACGACTCCCTGACAAGCCCCGATTTGCAAGCTCGTCAGGGTCATGCACTGTGGCGGCTCAATTCTACTCTCAAGTGCACCATTGTCTCGAGTAATAGCGCGCTAAATGGCGAGGCGAAGGGAACGTGGATAAGGTCGACTAGTTGATTGGATGATACGGTATGGAACGTCGAGTGCATGGAGGTGTTACCGTCTCTGTCCGCAGCCCGGCGCTCATACTCATCACGAGTTCCCGGGGATTAACGCATCGTGTCGGCCTCCAGGCAGACGAGCGCTTCAAGTTTCACATACATAACATCCACGTAGGGTGTTCTGCTAAATCCTCTGAGGGGTGAGACAATTGTTTAGAGAAAGTCTCTCCATCAGACGGAAGCAGAGCTGGAACGAAGATGCTAATAATGGTTCATCATCAGTAACGATGTCGTGGCCGGGGTCGCGGCTTTCATTCAAGAACTCATCAGTGGATGAAGAACGGCGCGGCGCCATCGATACGGGATAAGAACCAAGTACGTGTGGTCCGGGCGCTTGGGTGAAAGATCGCAGCGTGCGCAGTCGGTAGAAGTAGCTTCCAAGGTAATGGGGCTATATAACGAGGTCCGACCGTCCCCGTATAGATATTGACACATCGCCCCATTCTTTTCCCTCTCTCTCCAGCGATTTCACCCCTTTCCATCCTTCCAGTCCAAAATCACAATCGCCTCAAATCAAAATGTCACTTTCGCCTGGAAACTATACCATCGGCATCCCGATAGAGGGTGAAACATATTACATCGGGTTTCCAACAGATAATCCAGACGCGATCGGCATTCTTCCCAGGGATGCCGCTGCCGATGTCCGAGCAATTGTGGGGTCCCTTTGCCGCACCCATCCAGACAGTCTCCATGCTAATGCTTGCTTGACGTTGTAGTTTACACTGAAGAACGTCGGTGGAACTGACGAATACGATATCTCATCCCACGGGCGATTGGTCAACGAAAAGGAGGATGGCAAGCTTTACCTTGAATCCCCCCCAGTGAGAAGTGGAAGATCGTTCGCGCAGGCAATGACGGATGCAGGTCTATCTCTTTGACACATTTGAAAAGACAAACCGATGCTAACAGCGCGTAGGGTCAAAGGTGTTCCTGGCAAAAAACCTTGCTGGGTTCCTACATCGTTTCTACTACCGGATGGGGTCAGTATGTCCAATACATGGAAAGTGAGAATGTGTGCCCTGACTGAGGCTCCATATCACTGTGCTATAGGTCGATTTTCCCAACATCCTTTTGCACAAGTGTTCCGATACATGCGCGTGTGCGGCGGAAAAGAAGTGTAACCAAAAAAATTGCCCGTGTAACCCTCCGCCCGTACACAGACACACTCCCGCACCCCCTCCCGGGCCCACGATCAACTGTAGTGGATGTCCTTCACCTTGTCTTATAGTCCAGTTTAGTCTGATCACTGGGTACTGAGTACTGAGTACTGAGTAGTTAGTTTGGATATGCCAGTTCATTGAGTACCAGTCTTTGGAGTGCTTTGAATATGTAGGACCAAGCGCAGGGTGATGCTTGGATAGTTCTGTGGCATTTTCGTGGCTTCGAGTTGTCAGCGGTACGCTTGTCCTTCGTACCTTTACTGTCATCCGGACAAGTGAATGCTGAAGCGCTGACATTTGCTGGCATGAAGCCCTTGGGTTTATCGTATTGCGAATCATCAAAAAATCGACCCGAGGAAAGTGCTGGTGGTATTGTGATCCCAACCTTTGCATCGTGCCTGTATATAGAAGCTACATATCTGTTCTGCTTGACACTCTTTGCTGATGATCAGGCCGTCGGTGGGAGGGAAACGTACAAGCTAGAACGAGTGAAGCTTAGCGGTCGCCACGATGGTGAAGAATGCTGAGATAGATGGAGAGAGACGAGTAACCTTAGCAGGGTTCCAAGCTACTAGCTTTTACGCAGGTCTTCTCGATGGATCGTCGCCAAGGACACGGACAAGAGTCCACATCCTCCCAATGACAACTTAAAGACGCCCGTCAACAAACGCACCTACAAGCCGTAGCACTGCTCACTGTCCGGAATTATTCATGTCGTCCATGAGGTGACACGACAGAAATACCATTTGTTAACTTGAAGGCGCGCATTGGATATTGAGACGCGAGCGATATCGATCCTGGTTCTTCCAATGACACGCAAACAAGCTGAATCACTCGGATGTGGAAGTCCGTAACCATCCAGATCACATGGCTTCGTTAGCATCCACACGCAAAGCGCCATTGGATCTGCATGAGGTGCAACAATGCGCAGAGGTTGCAGCGCCATGAAAGCCGCTGAAAGAGTTCTGCGGGCGTTACGGGTCCATAATGGTTCGATCTATGTTGATCGTGCGAAGTCTCTGGTCGCATGGAACGCATTCTAGACCGCGCAAACATCCGTAAGGGAGCAACAGTCATTGAGTCCGTTCACCCAGCATTGCACTCATCGAAACCTGCAGAGAATCGGCAGCTTGAAGTCCCAGTCAGGTCAGAAAGATCCCGTCGGCCTCATCGCCGGTACATTCTGGATCTCGTATTCGGCGTCCTGCATAACAATTTTGAGCCGTGATTGTAATTCCAATTCCATCTTGATGTGGAAGGACATGTCATTTAACACTTCAATGACCTAGTCGTCAAGGAGATCGAAGGTGGACCTGTGAAAGTATTCTTGATGGTGCGTAACGCCCAGTGTGTCATGAATAAACGGTACTGTCAGGAGGATCGCCGAGCTGTGTCGACAGTTCCTCGCGTTTGTCGGGTGCGTCAATCACGATGATTGGCCTTTCGTGTAGTTCTGCGGCGGGCTTTTGGAGGTCCAATAGTGTACCTACATTTATAGGCGCTCCGGCATCTCGCCCTTTGCGCAAACGCAAATCAGAAGAGGTTCACCAATCGAGCTTCGAGTCCACAGCAACTACTTATCGAGTCACTGAGCGCAAGAATTATATGGTTCTCATGCAGCTCTGTTTCGCAAGTCACAGCACCAGTATGTAATGGCTTGTAGTCTGCTAGCCGGCTGAAAAGGTCATCAATCGGGCGGACGTGCGACGAATTCGGGAATGAATGGATTGGGACTCGGAGGCGCGATTCAGTATAGGGAGCACGTACACTAGGACATACTTTCCGGCGCCAGCTAATCGACCACCGGGATGAGCCAAGATGAGACAAAGACCCAATCGTTAGGATTCAAATATTCATCTGAACTTGTAGACGGTGGCTCACCGGACCCTTCCTATGCAACCAAAGGAACGTCGTCGAAGACTTGCGCCTATCAATATAGACCTGTCCATTCAGTAACCATGATGCATGACACGTCATCTTTTACCGCCGTTCGAACTTTTGCGAGTATTTTTATGCCTCGTCTGTGCAATCAAATCGTCCCGACCACTTTAGCAGTGTAAATAGTTGCACAAAATTTGTGTGGGGTCCGACTCGCACTCCACTACCTTGAAAAATGCCGATAACTATTACGAGGACCACATGGCACAGCTGGGGGGGCTCTTACACCTAGATCGATCTCTTAATGTCAACAATATGAAACGGATGGCATTTTGAGACTAGTAGACAGGGAGAGGACTGATGGTGAGTTGTCGGATTATTCGATGACCCGGAGGGTTGTAACACACGAATAACAAACGCACGCACCAGTGCAGTGACCGCTCGCATGCCGAGCCTCAGGAAGTCAAGTCCATCCCACGGTCCCACTCGAGATGCATGGTACTCACCCGCACTCAAATACTCACCACCAACGCGCGCACACCTCAGAGACGTGCGCACGCTCTGCTATCCCCTCAACTCTCTCAGCGCGGGAGACACGCAGCATCTTCCTTGTGCTCCTTTGAATTCAAAGCTTCACTTCGAGGCACCACTGAAACGAGTCCGACGCTCTTGCCCTCAATCTCGCCTTCTGACACCAACAGGTTTGTACAACATTCTAGTGCTGGACGTTCAGGACTCGTTGGCAGGTTGCATATTCTATCGTAAACGAACTATGGTTGGTGATCAACATTGTCTGTGAGTAGCTCTTCGATGCCCTTTGCCAACCTTCGTTCTCAGCTCAGCCTTCGTCAGATATTAGGTTAGGAAACCGCGAGCATGACTCAAACGCAGTACCGATTCCGATATCGAGGTCGGACGGGCTCGTATCACGATTATCGGGCGATGATTGACGTCTCGGTTTCACAAACTACTGGCGCAAACACATTCTCCAGTCACATCTCCGAAATTTGAAGGGGAACACCTTATTGTCGTGACAAACACCCGAGACGATTCAGAGCTTCCCCGTGGTCTCTCTCTCGGGAACACGACACCATCGGTGATTGAGTCTCGTCCCGCTCCTCGAAAGCACATAGTATGTACACTGGGCTTCCTCGTAGAGTATTCATAAACAGGCACGACGACCTAATGCTTTACAAATGTAAGCCTCACGACTCCTGGAATATTCGATAGCAATTACAGGCGGTGAGTATGGGAAAAGCAAAGCAAGGCAGCGAACGAGGATATAGAACTAGATACCAAGATGTATGTAAAGAATGCGTTGATCAAGGGGTATATCCACCAAATTTTTCATCGTCTTGTGTAGCGCGAACGCTGCGCGAGTGGGGTCCAGATGACCCGGCTCGTGCATCATATTGTCATAGAATGTCGAGGCGATCTTGTTCGTCTGACCATCGTCCACGGCCCCCATCGTCCCAATGACAGAACGGAACCCAGAGAACTGCATCGCCGACGCGACATGGATCACCTCGTCCGAACTCTCCTCATCTCCGACAATCATATGACAGGCAGACAGGTACACAAAATGGGGGTGCTCCAAATTGCACTGGACAATGCGCTGGATGGTCAAGTGGCCATCGCGGAGAGCGAATGCGGACTCGAATGGTTGTTTCGGGTTCGAGAGACCATGACAGGCAATGTGAAACCATTGATTCTTGCTCAGCTCTTCAGTGACCCGGGAGAGGCAGCATTCTGGGCCCTCGAGATGTATAAATGTGGTGATGTCTTCGAAGCGCCGAGCAATGCTGGCTAGTTCAGTGCGGACGGAAACGAGTTTGCTCTCCCCTATTGCATGGGCTTGACCAATAGCAGCAACGCGTTTCCGTTTCGTCGCAGGACTTGATGCATGGCGCCGTCTGGCACGGATGAGGGCGGTCAGGGTGGTGGTGTAAGACGAGATATACAGATCATCCAGATTCTGTTGCCCCTTCCTGTATGGGCCGGCTGCGTGCAAGGGAAGGAGAGTGAACTCGGCTGTGGGGCACCACCAGATACGTGATTGAGATGGATGTGTCGTCTGGAGGAAGTCGACAATGGGAGAAACAACCTGGTCCCAGAGTTCACGCAAGATAACACCAAGATCTCTTGTCACATTCGCATTCTTTGCGTGCAAAAGCAAGGCACGGAGCTTCGAAGACAGCTCACGAACATGTGCTTTTGTGATCTGCAATGGGATGTGAACAGGATCCTGGTCGAGTAGGACAACGAGCGCGTCGCAGCTATACTCGCTCGCATTTACGACGATCACAGGTCCCCCGCTGGCTGCTAGTTGGAGATCTGAGAAAAGTGGGGGCAGAAGAAAACGTGAGAGACCGGGCAAATGCCGGATATCCCTCACGACTTGTTGCAATTGGATGTTGAGGTGCCGTGCTCGATCATGCTGGGCTGGATCTGGTGAACTGAAGGCATTGTGAATGAGTGAGGTCAGCCGCGCGAACTCGTCTGCCAACGTTTGTCCTGCCAGGCGGAATACAAGGACATCATGAAAGGGAGAACGGAGTTGAGTGAGCTGGCTCCAAAAGACGCCTCGTCCCAGTTCAAGGAGCGCTAGTGCATTGGTGGGAGCACGTTCACGAAGACAAGCGGAAAATGCATCCACTGCCAGTGACAATGTAAGCTCCTTGAGGATAACATGATCTTGAGGTAATGGCGACAGAGTAGCCAGATGTTGAATGAGTAATCGAAGAGATGTTTCGTATGCGAGAAGCGTCGTGGGGTGCTGGAAATCTTCAGCTGCATCGACCCACCCTTTGGCGGCAAACAGATCATCTGAAGATGCCATTTGTGGCATACGTTCCAGCTCAGCGTACAGGCCGAACAGCTCCTCTCGGTCCTCCTGCCTGAACCGAGTATGAAGCCTGTATGCGAGGTAGTGCAAAAAATTGGATCGACGAGGGTGCCCGGGCAAGAAAAGCCCTAGTGCTTCTCGGTCGAGGGTGATGGCCTCATCAATGTCCTTCATCGACGCGAGCCGGCTGTACCGAATGAAGAGGTGATCTGCAAGGTTGTTCAAAGAGCTGGATCGAAGAGGGTGCCCGGGTAGGCGAAGGACGAGTGCTTCTCGGCCGAGGACAATAGCCTCGTCAAGGTCCTCCATTTTCCCGAGCTGCTTGTAGCGAGTGAAGAGATGGACTGCAAGGTTGTTCAAAGAGCTGGATCGGATGGGGTGCCCTGGTGGGCGAAGTTCCAGTGCATCCCGGTCGAGCACGATGGCCTCATTGAGGTCCTCCATTGCCCAAAGTTGCTTGTACCGTGTAAAGAGATGAACTGCAAGATTATTCAAAGAGCTGGATCGGATGGGGTGCCCCTGTGGGCGAAGTTCCAGTGCATCTCGGTCGAGCACGATGGCCTCGTTGAGGTCCTCCATAATCCCGAGCTGGTTGTATCGAGTAGAGAGACACATAGCAAGGTTGATCAAAGAAATGGAACGATCGGAATGCCCAGGCGGGCAAAGTTCCAGCGCTTCTCGGCCGAGGATAATGGCCTCATTGAGGTCCATCGTCGCTCCGAGCTGGTTGTACCGAGCGGCGAGATGAACTGCTAGCCAGGTCAAAGAGACGACTCGCTTTGGGTGGCCGGGTGGGCAAAGTTCTAGTGCATCACGATCAAGGACGATCGCCCCGTCCATATAATCGGTCCCGCCTCCTTGCTTAAACTTGACGAAAAGGGACTTCGCCCGTGCATGAAACTGTTCAGCTGGAAGGCTCATCATTTCACTGCTCTCTACGCCGACAGAAAGAGAGGTGTACCTTGCAAACCCGTTAGAGCTGACCGAATATGACTGATCATGGTGGTTTGGGAAAACGCTGGAATATTGTGCATGCGAGCCAATACCAAACTTGAAAAGGCAACGATACATATATTTTACTACACCGTGAGGATCCTTACAGTGTTGGGCGAACATCGAAATCTTCCCAATGACTCGGACTACTCCTTCGCTCTGTTGGACACCTTCCGCAGACTTTTCGCTCTCTTCCTCGTCCATCACATTTGGTGGTCTCGCTCCTATCACCGCGGAATGTGGGAGAAGCGGGATGGATTGTCCTCATGAGATTTTCAGTTTTCACCTCACATAAAAGATAGGTCGTGATCGTCGTCCTAAAAAACACAACCCGCGATTTCTGCGTCGCCTGTTCGATCCTTGTGGCCAACTTCACCAGGAGTGTCAACTGCTAAAACACCTACCAGATCACCACCGTGAGTGCACCCATGCATGTCCTGTAAAACCACCCCGGTGTTCGTCCTGAGTGATGTGGTACACAGACCATGTGCGCTGATGAAATGGGGCAGAGTCAGATGACGATTGGGAGCGCAGAAGGGGATAATGTGGTCTGCTCTAAGGTAGTGAGCGTGGATGGGGTGCCTTCAAGGGTGAAGCACGCGTAATCCTACCAGTGTATTATGCTGCAGACATCTGCGTCTCAAACGTTCGAGACTGCCTCTGCACATGGGTGATACCGAGTCCGCCGCGATGGAATGACAGAGTCTCGGTGTGGCCCTCGACAAACAAACTTCTTTTGGGTCGTCGTCAGAGGATGGGAACGTGACGCGAAACCAGGTGTGGTGATGCCCTATCCACTGCGAGAGGACACCCTTCATATCGGGGCCCATTCACGGAGATCATGGTATGAGAAGTACATGCCTCGATCCCTTCTGCAAATCAGCAGGCTTGCTGACTAATTCCGTCAGCCAGAGAGCGAGTGAAGAAGTATGGGAAAGGATGGAAGTTTTCGAGTCGCGATGCTGGACAACTTTGGTGCAATGCATGAGACTCAAGGCGAGCTTGAGCGAAGGCATGGTGAAGAAGTGGAGTGGTTCGACATGATCCGGGCGGCGTGGGCGATGGCGATGGCGATGGTGAGAAAGCCTGATGGTCGAGGAATATAATGACTATTGAAATGGGTCAAAGAAAGGTGACGGGGGTGTCAGATACTAAATTATGCCCCATTGTGCCATTCTGTGCAAGCAGTCCTTGTCAAGTTTGCCATAACCTTCGCAAAGCTAGTGGTTCACGTTTTCGATGATTTTCGGTTACCGACAGAGCCACCCTTCTCGGCTCGCCTTCGGCATCTAATTTTTCGCGGCGTCATACTTCAGCCTGTCCGCGCAACATCGCTAGCTTGCTTGAAGTTGTTGTGTCCAGAACGTTCAGCAGAGGCTCAGCTTACAGTCGATCGGTCCAAATGCGTTCCGACGGACCGGGGATGGTACTCATCTTCTTTATCTGTGTGGAGTGCAGTATACTAATAGAGTACCCTGGTTCTCGTTCCAGCTCAATAGCCATGTTCTGATGGTTGGACAAATTACTTCGAGAAAGATGTCATCGCCAGCAGGGAGTTCTGCTCGTATGGGCATCCTCTTCGCTCACAATCGTTATCTGAGCTTGCAATGCATCCGTTTACTCGGTACAAGTAGTACTGCTTTCAACAAGGTTGACCATAGCCATCGGGCGACAACTTGTCAGTACAGTCCATTTCGTGTGTTTACATGGATATGTCTGTTAACTGTCACGGTGATGCGTCTACGCCAGATGATACAATGAACCACCGCCATAGGACCCGTTTGATGGGGGATGCTGGGGAACCGGGGAGGATCCTTTCTATCTGGTGAGTGCGATTTTTCTAGTCTCATTCATCGTTGGCTTCTCACCCACACATAACCCCTGATCAGGCTTGGCGCAATGTATTTACTAATTTCGTGAGTTTCTTTCTCTTGTAAATACGATATGAGGAGTAGCAAACCCGCTCTTTTAGCAATCAACTTGAACGTGTGGCATTGTTCGGGTGTCCGATCCATATCTCTAGGGTCTTGCGGGCCACCACCTTCCCTCATCCTCACTGGCCCGCTCATCCGTTTCGCTCGTCGCACCTGCTCACCCCTCCCTCCCCCCAAGATCGCGGAGTTTCGTAGCTCTCCTACCCGGCGGGCAAGCCACCCTTCCACACCACGTCGACTCCGAAGCAATTCCGCCCACCCTCGCAGCTCACACTCCCGGCAGGTCTTCGGCTTCCGTCCAGGATCGAAAAGCGCTCCGCGCTTCCGCCCGCCATCTTCCTTTCCTCCCCGCTCATCTCTAGCCATGTTCCCAACATTGTTTGTCACACACAATGTCTAGCCCGTTTTCTCTTCCATTGCGCTGGGCGCAAAGTTCAAAGATCCCATTTAATAGGCCTTAAGACTGTTTCATTGGTCTGCGAGGTGCAACTCTAGTAATGAAAAGGACTCCCTGACGGGCCTCAATTCGCGAGCTCGTCAGGGTCGTGCTCTCTGTGGCGACTTAGTTGCAGTCTCCGTGCGCGCTGTCTCCACCAAAATTGTGCTAAATGGCGAGGCGAAGCATGAGCCGGAACATGTGGATAAGAACATCCAGTTGATTGGATGATACGGTATGGAGCGTTGAGTGCATGGATGGTGGTGTTATTGTCTACCTATGTAACCCTCCCAAGTGCCAGTAAATGGAGGTAATCGCGGATACACAGTGGAGGATTTACGCCAGCCTGGCACTCTGCTAGGTCGTTGCAGGTGCTTCAAGACAGTCTCTGACAGACAAAGGTATAGTCGACACCTGATCGATCCATTTGTGAACCAATACTATTCCCTGTCCACAGCTCAGCGCTCATACTTATCATGAGTTCTCGAGGATTACCACATCTTGTCTGCCTCAAGGCAAACGGGCGCACCAAGTTCCGCATAAATGACATCCGTGTAGAGTGTTCTGCTAAATCCTCCGAGGGGTGAGGCAATTGTTTAGAGAAAGTCTTCCCATCAGTCGGAAACAGAGCTGGAATGAAGATGCTAATAATGGTTCATCATCAGTAACGATGTAATGGTCAGGGTCGCGGCTTTCATCCAAGAGAATTCATCAGTGGATGAAGAACGGGGCGATACCATGTGGGATAAGAACCGGGTACGTGTGGTCCTGGCGTCGGTAGAAGTAGCTTCCAAGGCAATAGGGGCTGGATAACGAGGTCCGACCGTCCCCGCATAAATACTGACACGTACGCCCCATCCTTTCCTCTCTCTCTCTCTCCAGCGATTTCACCCCTCTCCATCCTTCCGGTCCAAAAATCACAATCGCCTCAAATCAAAATGCACCTTCTGCCGGGAAATTATACCATAGGCATCCCGATAGAGGGTGAAACATATTACGTCGGGTTTCCAACAGATAATCCAGACGCGATCGGCATTCTTCCCAGGGATGCCGCTGCCGATGCTCGAGCAATTGTGGGGTCCCTTCGCTGCACCAATCCATACAGTCTCCATGTTCACGTTTGCTTGACGTTGTAGTTTACACTGAAGAGCGTCCGTGGAACTGACGAATGCGACCTCTCAATCAACGGGCGATTGGTCAACGAAAAGGAGGATGGCAAGCTTTACCTTGAATCCCCCGGGGTCGTTGTCAGTGAGAAGTGGAAGATCGTTGGCGCAGGCGATGACGGACACAGGTCTATCTCCTTCGCACATCTGAAAAGCGATGCTAACAGCGCGCAGGGTCAAAGGTGCTCCTGGTAAAAAACCTTGCTGGGTTCCTACGTCGTTTCTGCTACCGGATGGGGTCAGTATGTCCAATACATGGAAAGTGAGAATGTGTGCCCTGACTGAGGCTCCACATCACTGCGCTATAGGTCGATTTTCCTGACCTGCTTTTGCACGACTGTCCCAACACATGCGCGTGTTCGGTGGAGAAGAAGTGCAACAGAAGGTTTTGCCCGCCGTGTAACCCTCCGCCCGTCGTGTCCAGACCCCCTCCCACGACTCGGATCGACTGTAGTGGATGTCCTTCGCCTTGTCTTATAGTTCAGTTTAGTCTGATCACTGAGTAGTTAGTTTAGGTATGCCAGTTACTTGAGTACCACGGTTTGGATATGTAGGACCAGGCTCAGGGTGATGCGTGGATAGTTCTGTGGCATTAAGTTGTCAGCGATATGCTTGTCCTTCGTACCTTTCCTGTCATCCAAACAAGTGAATGCTGATATCTGTCGGCTTGAAGCCCTTGAGTCTACCGTACTGTGAATCATCAAAGAATTGACCTGCCGGGGGCATTGATCTTGACCTTCGTATCGTGCCTGTAGAAGTTACAAATTTGTTCTACTTGACACTTTGTTGATGATCAGGCCGTCGGTGAGAGGGAAACGTACAAGCTAGAACGAGTGAAGCCCAGCGGTCGCCACGATGATGGAAGAGCGCTGAGATGGGATGCCAGAGAGAGACAAGTTAAGTACCCCGGCCGGGTTCCAACATTCCAACAATCCCTGGGCCAGCTACTTTTACGCAGGTCTGGTCGATCGATCGTAGCCAAAGACTCGGACAAGAGTCCACATCCTCAATTACAAACCTTTGCGACGCCTATTTCGCCTGCGTCGGTTGTTTCGGTTGTGACCCGGCTGCGTTGTTTACGATCGCCAACTGAGAAAACCATGTGGCACCCACATGGCGTGCTCGCTCACAGTTGTCCGTTGCGCGCTCCCAGCTTACATAATATACCCGAATGCGGCTGACTTGCAACAATGTACCTTGCCCCCAATGAAATTCGAAAAAAGCGAAAAATCAAACTAGAATGCAGAAAATTCAAATATCTCTGCCTGTTCCAGCTTTGACTTCCAGGTTACTTTTAGCATTTCTTATTAATGGAATTGAAAAAATGCGAAATAATTCTATTCAAATAATGCATTTATTATGTGTGAAATGTGGTCTTGCAGAAATCCACCCACCTTGGACTGTGACCCTAATTTAGAATATATATAACATCACCTAAAATAATCTCTTGACAGGTCAATTTACCATTTAATAATTTAGCTCAGTCCTAGAGATTGTTATCATTTAATTACAAGTAACTATAGAGTGTAGCTGGATGTGATACACAAAACAACTAATTGGCTTGCAGCTGTGAGGAGGGCATGTAGAAAGGGACCAGTGAAAAACAAGTCACAGGATGTGACTCCAATCATATTGTGTGACATGTGTTGCCAACAGCATTGTACATACAATAAGGAAAACAATATTGTAATGGCTGTGGAAACCATATAAGTTATCAATGGATGTGGAATGGTAACCACATAAATCTAAAGATGTAGAGTAAAGGATAGGAGTGTGGTAGACGAGAAACATGTAACATGGAGGGGATACTCATGACTTTGTGGAATAACTTGGAGTCTAATGTGACTAGCTGTTAGTGAGGTTTGAAGACTTGCCGAAGGTCTTAGTAGTTCTGTTGAACATGCTCAAGCATAAAGGGCAAAAGACCTAAACTAGAGAAGAATCAACTGGTGATTCTCCTGCTAGCAAAGGGTTTATATAGGAGAAACAACAGACTACATGAGGTATACATGAGGGATGACATTGTAATGACATTGTGGTCTAGGTGAGTCTAGCTAACCTAAATGTGTCTACAATGAAGTGATAGGAATGAAATGACAGAGGACTGAGAACATATGGGTCAGGGATTAGGTACAAAAGGCTGCCATCATGGGAAAGGGGTGAAGGGAAATAGATAAGATGTGTGGTATAAGCACCAAGGTGGAGTGATGAAGAGATAAGATAAGGAAGGGCACTTATGGTTTGCAAATAAAAGAAGTAAACAACTAGGAAAATAAAGGGATAAGTCTGATAAATGTGAGGATTAAGTGAAAAAGAAAAATGCCAGTTTGCCAGTTTTATGCTTATCATTCCACTACTGTTTCAAATACTAAGGTATAAGGGACAAGGCTAAGCAACAAGTATGCAACAGAACCCTGTTAAAATAGGAATGACAATGTGGGAGGGAATGGGTGATGCAAAATGAAAGCCATTTCTAACTCAGAATTGCCAACTTGGTCAATGTAAACCTTGCTTGCACAGTAATATTTGGTACAGAGAATGTAATGATATGTAGGAAAAGAGTCCCACCTGCACACCCTTTCCTTGCTTTCATCATTCCATCAATTATCCCATCAGGACTTTGTGTTGAGCAGGTACATTGCTCAACCCAAAGGAAGCAATGCTGGAGGCAGAGCGACTACTTACAGAGATGATAGTAAGAGGGAAAGATCTCTCATATTATAGAGGTGCATAGGGTAGCCTTATATACACATAGAGGGGGGAGATTACATAAGTATATCCTGGATAAGAATAAGATCTCCCATGTACCTATGTACTAGATTATATATGAAATAGGAGTTGATTAGCTGCTTAAGGGCACTATGTTCAACACTTTGTTGCTCAAATTACATTATCTGGCTCATTAACAATCTGAAGTGATTACATAACTTGACAACCTGTCTTTGTTTGGTTCTA
Source organism: Baorangia bicolor (assembly GCA_038093395.1). Classification (NCBI taxonomy): domain Eukaryota; kingdom Fungi; phylum Basidiomycota; class Agaricomycetes; order Boletales; family Boletaceae; genus Baorangia; species Baorangia bicolor. The sequence goes on from JBBPSC010000275.1 coordinate 19,113, forward strand.
TTGTTGATATTACATAGGGGTGACAGATTTGACCCCCAAAAGACCTTGCAAGCAAGGTAATAAGGCAATAAGAGTACATCAATAAATGAAATTGAAAGAGACAGCAAAATGAATGCACCTAGCAAGACAACAGGAGTGGTTCAAGAGAGGGGAAGGTTCTCCCTGAAATTGACATCTCACTAAGCACAGTGATGCACAATATCACAATGGAGTGATGATGGTATGGTGGGAAATTGAGTGGTGCAATTTTCAAGGACCAGTGCAGGAGTGGTGCTGCATGCACAATCCAAGCCACAGCCAATTAGTCTCATGGGTCTGTGTAATGGGTGCCTGTGTAACAGGTGTTTATATGATGGATGTTTTCATGATGGTGCTAACTTATATAGACTATTTTATTTTATTTTATTTTTTACCCCTCTCTTGGGCCGAAGGCCCAAAAACCGAGCTCTGCTCGTGAGTACTTGAGTGCGCATTCGATGCATGGCATCAGCAGCATCACGCGGGACCGCGTGGCTTTCGCGCGTCGCGAGCTAAGTACTTCACTGCGGCGCGTGCCCCGCTTCTTCCGAATGAATGAAGTTTATTTTGGGGTGTCCGAGGGACCGCTACAACAATAACGATCTCCATATCCGATTCCTATGAACGAAACTTGTAACATTGCTTCTCAGTAACGTGTCTTCAGGTTGTCGCGCATCAATGGGTCCATGTTTCTACCACCGTGTCTCGCATGGCCCCAGAGCAAACGTATAAGAGTTTGTCAGGTCGGTCAGAGCGAGACCCTCTTCATTCGCTACCTCGAGTCGTCTATCACCCCCCACCTCCTTCACCTTTCTCTCGTCGACCAGACATTTGAAAGCCCCGCCGCAGGACATGTCCATCCCCCAGACTCACGTCTCTAGCGTGTCCAACAGCCGTTCCACCATCATGCCTCCACCCTCACTCGACAACCCACCCCGCTTTTCCTTCGATATGTCAGGTGTAGCAGGTTTATTGGGCGGAGATGCTGCCGTATCCGCTATGGCTACAGTCCACGTCTACGGGAACAGGCGTTGGTTGGGTTGGTATAATACCCCTGGATCCTACCAGATAGCCAGGCGATTCGGCTCGCTCGCAAAATCCGCGTCCTTCCACAGCATTTTTAGTGGCAGCCTCTCCCCGAGGTTCCTCTCCAAGTGTGTCCACACGGACCCCACGGCATTGTTCGCACTGGACAACTCCAAGGGTCCCAAGTTCCGGGCAGCACACTCAGGGACTGTCATCGAGGAGACCGGCCACGTGGCTGCGCTCTTTATGAAGGAATGTGCTGCTTGGATTTCGGAGGGGAGAGTGGTCCCTGGGAGGAAGAGTCAGCCCATCGGGATCACCATCGCCGAGCTCGGTCAGGGCCCTGCCTCCGAGACGCACCCCACACGTACCAGCCCTCGCACCCTCCTGTTCGCCAGCGTCCCTATTGTTGTCAGCGTTGGGACATGTGCGCTTTGCGCTGTTCGCGAGGACTGGTATGCATCCTCGTTGATCCTCGTGGGCGTCGTCGCGAGTGGTGTATCCTGCTGCGTCCTCGGCTCGGCAGACTTTGTGTTCACCCATCCTAAGCCTGCCGCGGGATCGCCTGCTGGTGACGGAATCCTTAGCACAGACAAGGACATCGTCCTGTTGAGAGGAACAGATGGTGCCGTAAACTCTATCACCCGAGGCAGGTTCTCCCTTCGTTTCTCGAGCGAGGGCCATTACAATCTTATCCGGTGGTGTTCCTTCCTCTTCTTCATCCAATGTATCATACAGCTCCTTCTCATCGCCCAAGCATCGCTGTTCGGTCAAGTCATGTTCCTCACCTCGCTCGGTGTCTCCGCGGTGTACAACGTTTGGCTTTCCTCGTCGGGCAAGGAGAAGATCCATCGGAAGGTCTTGTTCGAGAGTGTGCTCGAGAACCCGAGGTTGACCAAGTACACGTTGGGCACCCGCACGACCTCGGTGGTATTCATGCTCCTTGTCCTGGGGCTGCAAGACCCCACCGGACTTTTGGATGAACTGCTCCCCAACGATACGAAGGTTTGGAAGCATTGGAAGGCGACGATTCTGGAGCAGCTGCGTCACCCCAGCGACCAGACGTTCTTGTTCGAAAACACAGTTGGAGATTTGGACGAATATGGCTTCACGGAACAGGAACAGGGTTTGTTAGAGCTGCTTCATGAGGACGCGCAGGCGGGGTACAATGGCTACAGGGATTATCTCCGTCTCGATTCGCCGTGATCGTCCGTCGTTCTATTTATTTATTTACTTATTTACCGCCAGTGACTTGACCAGTGATCATTCATGTAGCTCTAAATTCTTCATTTATTTCTTGGTCTACCCTGTCTCCCTTGAGCTTTTACTTCAAGGGACTCCAGGTCGGCTCGCTGTGATCGTCGATTGCTTTATTTATTTATCTACCTATTTTTTTTTCACCTCCCTTTCTGCAACATTTCTGACTACCATTGATCATCGATCATTCATATACATAGCTCTCGCTGTATTCTCGGTCATTATTGACCCACGACGAAGGAATGCCTTCCTAAGTATTTTATTTACCTTGATGACCAGCCCTCTGCTTCAGTATGGTCACCCTCACAGAACAGATGCATCGACACTGAAAAAGGTTCATTGCCGCGCCAATGCCACGCCCGATACTGTATACCCGATTTGGTATGTTAACTGCTCAGGCGATAACTCGGTCTTTCGAGAGGTTCCCTAACAATGGCGAGGGGCGATCCATGGTGCAAGGGCCATGGACGGTTGGGCTGTCATCCTATTTGTGGTGTCCGTCAGGCGCCCTTCTCTGAGGATCCGGGCCTGTACGGCACAGCTAGAGGTGGGTAGGGGGACGGGTAAGGCGCAGTTTCGACCTTGCGAAGGGTCTTATCAGGGGTACCGGTGCTCCTGCTACCCCAACTGCCGTCCTTCCGACTGTGCCAACGACATTTTCCACTGAGCCAATATACGGTCTGGAGTTGGCCAGGTACTATGCACACGGGCAGGCGATACCGGCATGCGACCAGATCATGAGTAGTGGGGTGAGATGGAAGAGAGGAGGGATGCCTCCTGCCCGATGGGTACGCCATCGCTCGGGCCACATGGGACCCCGGCTCTCTGATCTGTGCTGCACACAGATCCCATGGGAGAGATCCAGGACCGACGTCCTGGATTCTATAGGTGTGGGG